>BNCR01000086.1:0-121838 GCA_014656515.1 Oryzias celebensis | reverse complement strand
TATAATGAAATGTAATATAATATTAAGAGGATTGAGAGACTAGTTATCAGGAACTCTAGCTACGTTCTACAACATCACAAGGGCGTCATCATCCTCTCCTTTCCTCTCACTCAGAAAGCAAGAAAGAAACATAACAGAAGACAACAACTAAGAACCAAACAGAGTAAAACAGCCATAAGACAACACATGCTAAAGATGACCTGATCACAATCTTTGTGTCCTTCCCTTAAAAATGAACTGCAAATCCCATCATGCAGTGCGTTAGCTGCCTTGCCAAAAACCAGTGTTCTTGGCCAGTTTAGATCCTACATTTGCAGGCAGAAATAGCTTTGGTCGAGTGGACATGGAGGCGGGTTTGGTTTTGGGTTTGGGTTCGGTCCAGAGGTTCCTTAAGGAAACGCGTCTCAGCAGAGACAAGCGCAGGTTAGCCAGAGACTCACGTATCAAGTATCCTCACCATCATGAGGTACGAAAAATGTGTCGACTAATCTGTTCTCTAAATGTCATTTATATACATGACTTTTAATATTTTTCAGCCTCAAAATCGCTGTATTTTGCATGTTTTCTTTGAAGTTACGGTGCAGGCTATAAGGCGAAACGAGCTCAACGTTGAATGTGCAATCCCTAATAAACTGGCTCATCGGATCACGTGTCTTTAGTTTCCCAGCGGTATGCTAAATATCATTCTTTATGAACTAAAGTGCGTTTGGATTTTGGCCCCATGTGTGATCAAGTTTAACTCGTAAGTCACGGATGATGAAGATCAGGTTTATTAATTTAGCAAAGTTCAGCAAAAAAAAAAAAAAAAAAAAGAAAACCATCTTTAAACTCGTTTCCACATCAGGGTTTTTGAGGCTTGATTTTCCTGGAGTATGGATGTCTCTGTCCCACAAAAAACAAACAGCTGCTGCTTGAGGGGGTTATTACAGTGGCAGGAGACACAGAAGAATTTAAAGTTGTAAAGTCATCCATCCATCCAATTAATTTTTAAAGATGTGCATCAGATGTAAATGTATTGCTGTATTAACACATTTCATTTACTTGGAAATACTTTTTACAATTGTTCTTATGTTCACCCAACAAATGATTTTTTTTGAGTGTGTGTATATAAACATTACATATACATACAATATACATATATATATACATATACATATATATATACATATATACATACATACACATACATACATACATACATATACATATATACATATATACATATACATATACATATACATACATACATACATACATACATTGTATGACAGATTCTATTTGAATGATATTTTGATGGAACACGTATGGTAATAATCATGTTTGTGGAATGGACCTCATCTTTCCCATTGTTGTCACACTTTGTGATTGTGGGAGTTACTTCTTCACACAGAGCCTGATCAGATTGTATTTTTTCTCCTTTTGCGAAATAATTCATCATTTGAAACAGCGCTTTGTATTTCCTTGGCTGTTTCTGAGTGATATTGAACTTGTTTGAATATTAGAGACGTTTGTGGGTGATTCATATGCAAAATACTGAACTCAGTATACAGAACTCAGACTTTTTCACGACGCTGTACACTCACGCTTCACGCACGCGCACACACGTCATGAACATCAAACAGAGAATGGCGGCTTGTTGGTGAAAAACTGGGTCAGAACCATTCCGGCCCAGCTCAGACAGCAGGACCTCAACAGCTTTATCACATGAAAACCAACGGATCAAAGTGGGCTGTTGTCTGGATGGCGCATTTAAAGCGAACCGGGCCACGAAGCTCGTCCTCAGACCTGCATGCATTCAAACGACTGGGATCGGTACCAAACAGCACGTTAGCTGGGCGAAGAGGACTTCCTGATCCGGAAGAGAATCAGCTGACTGTGGAAATCGAAGCACGCGAGTCCGGAGGTGGACGAAACGAAGCGATACGTTTGCGTCAGACCCGTGAAGATGTGAGCCAGCTTACCAGCACAGGAGAGCGACAGTGAGGCACACCGACAGAACGCGCAGCCTCTTCATCATCTTCCCGCGGGACCAACATCCTCGCTTTTTCAGGCTTTTCTCTGATCTGTCGCAGATAATCAACACATTGGCAGAGGGCGGCTTACGGTCGATTTATGGCGGTGACGATCGCTGCTCCTCTGCCTTTAGCTTCACCAACCTCTGCTGTTGACGAGGCGCTGGTTTCCTCATAAGCCCCTCCCCTTGGTTGACCCGACGAATACAATCAGAGTAAAGCGCTTCTTGACCAATTGCTGTGGACTCTAGTTGATGACGTAGAGGTGCTGAGACCCCGCCCACATGGAACGCTGATGAGTTGGAGAGTGTGGAGGCGAACTCGTCAGCTGTTTGTTTATCGAGGAACACTTCAGTAAAACACGCAACATCCGAGTAGTGAAGTCAGTCTAAAGATGCTGAAATGATTCTTTTTGGTGAAGTTTGCACATGCTGGTTCAGATAGAACGTGAGTTTAAGCCAGTTATGTTTCTAGAGTTTGAGATCGATGAAACACACATGCTAATGCCCAACAATCCTCCAAAAAGGCTTTCGAAAGGTTTCATGTTGAACACATGAGTTCTGCTTGTGTTACATTTATACAACAATGGCAGGAAAATAATGGGAAAGAAGAATTGAACTAATTTGCCATACTTCCTCTTTTTCTGGAATGAAATGACCTACATATCCCAAGATACATTTCGATGAGGTAGTGACAAACTTGCCTGTTTTTTTTTTCTTTGTGTTTGTAGTTTTAAAATTTGACGTAAAATAAACCAAAAAGTAGAGGAACACAAATAAAATAAATCACACCAATAACTTGATTCATGCTTTGTGGTAAAAAGCCTTTAAAATGTGTTATTTTAGACAGGCGCGGTCTTCCGCTGCCGTCAGCTCCTTCGTCGGGGTGAAGAGAATCTCTCACTAGTCAACTTTTGGGGATCGAGTCTAACACCTCGAATACTTTTAGACGTACTTGCTGAACAGCAGTTTTATGTATATAGCGGTTTTCTGGAACTTTCCTACAGCCTGTCAAACCATGAACCCGGTTCGGCGGTTTCTGTGCGCGTGGTTGGTTTTTATGCCGCTTGTCTTGGACAGCGTTATGGTCCAGGCTGCCTTCTCCCAGGCAATGGACAGCGACTTCACGCTGACACTACCTGCCGGTCGGAAAGAGTGTTTCTACCAGACCATGAAGAAAGACGCCTCGCTGGAGATTGAATATCAGGTCAGTAATGCGTTTAGAGTCAAGTTTTTAGAAAAAGTCTTATAACTAGTTTTCAGAATGAAGCCCAAAATCAGGGTCAAGTGTCAGGTCTGTTGATGTATTCATGTGTGTTGGATTCCTGTGTTTTAACTGTTGTTCAAAGTCAGATTATGTCCAGTGACTCACCCTTTCATTTCGCTTTTGTTGGTAACCTGTTTTGCTTTAATGATTGTGCTTCAAACTTGAATTTCAGATCAAGAGAAATGACTCCGTTTTTTTACTGGCACTAAATTAAAAAGCTTCTCTCATTAGTTGTTTTCTTTATCTTTTGCTCTGTCTTCATTAGATAATGAACACACACAATTTAGTTTAAATATAAAGATGTAGCAAAGCTGCTTTTGTTTCCGGTAAATTCAGAGTGGAATCATCAACATCTGCCCTCAGTGATCTGTTTAAAACTGCTCCAATGATCTAGTGCAGCAGTGTCAGAATCCAGGCCTCGAGGGTCAGTGTCTACATGTTTTCCAACCAATCTGCCATTGAAGCTCATTCTTGGCTAAACATATCTGGTCCAGGTAATCAGCATCAGATGACACAGGATTTCTGGAAAACCAGCAGGAGGCTGCATTCCTGCATGTTTTCCAGCATACCATGCTCTGGCATGTTCTAATTGGCCGGACACACCTGAACCAGGTAATCAGTAATGAGTAGGGCTTGGAAATCTCATATCTGGAAATCATGCAGACACAGCGACCCTCGAGGCCTGGAGTTGTCAATCTGTGGTCTAGATGTTGCCAGGACTCATATTTGCCTCCAAGTAACTCGTGACTCCTCGGTCCTCCAGGTTTTGGATGGTGCCGGCCTAGATGTGGATTTCTCCATCTTTTCTCCATCAGGACAGATGTTGTTTAATGACTACCGGAAGTCAGATGGTGTCCACACGTAAGTATGTGGTGATGAGCAGATGTGAATGCATCTGCTTCACATTCAGCCTCTCACGGCTTGTTCTGCTCTGCAGTGTAGAGACGGAGGATGGAGACTACATGTTCTGCTTTGACAACACGTTTAGCACCGTCTCTGATAAGCTTGTCTTCTTTGAACTGATTCTGGACAACATGGATACGGATGAAGACCCAGACAACTGGAAGGAATATGTCCACGGAATAGATACTCTAGATATGAAGCTGGAGGACATTATGGTGAGGCTTCTGCCAATGGCTCATATATCTGTCTGCATACATCTATTTGTTCTGTCAGTTCTTTGTCTCAATCAGTTCAAACTTTTTTATTTACATGTTAATTCCAAGAATGTAGAAAACAACCCCATCTTTCCTGCAAATGTTTTTTTTTTTTTTGTTTGTTGTTTTAGACTTTGTCCCTCCTTTGCCTGCCAGTGACATACATGTCATGCTGCCACTAAAACAGGCTGACACAAGCTGGAAAATGGCATGAAATCCACCACATTCAGGTTTATTGGCCCTGTGTGCGTAACGAGCAAACTGAGCTATAAATATAACAGAATAAACAAAAAATCATTCAATACAAAGAAAAGTCGTATTCAAAACAGACATGTCAAATGTAAAACTAAAGGTTGTATTCATATTTTTTTTGCAAAGTTATTCACAAAATATAAATGTGTGCACAACTTAGTTTCCTTACCCCATAGAAAAGATAAGCTGTGCGCGCGTGCAGTAGCTGGCGGAGAGGGGCAGCTCAGCCTTGTTTTTGAGTTGTAGTCATGAGTTTAAGTTGTTCTGAAATGTCTTTGTGTTGAAATGTTTCACCAGAAGCTTTTGCATGGAGCTTTAAAGTAGACTGATTTGTTTCTTACTGTGTATCAATAATAACAACTCTTTGTTGGTTACATTTTGTTACTGTATTTAAAGAGGCCATACCATGAAAAACCAACTTTTGAGCCTTGAAGTGTATGATGCTGTTCATTCCTCACTATAAGGAACCTCAAAGTGGTATTTTGATCCGTTCATGCATTTCTGAGTAATCCTCTAAAAACCTGCTTTCTGAGCAGCAGCCCCTCCCCTACCCATGGAAACGAGCAGGTTCTCACAAGCTGACATCATAGATTGAGGACTGCCCCTTTCAGGAAGAATCTGCGCTGTCTGCACCGCCCCCAGGCTAACACTGAAATGCGCAGGCATGCCAAGGCCAGCTCTAGGATGACGTCGTGAAATGGGTGGGACTGACAAGGAGCTAAAGGCGTTGCCTCAGAGATCAAGTCGTTTTACTTCTGAATATGAAAAGTCCACCATCATGGTATTGCCCCTTTAAAGTTTTTTTTTTTTTTTTTTTTTTAGATAAAATGATCTTTTAATAGTAATCAATTCTCCAAAATGCACACATCAGATGACTGAGAAATGATCCAATCTATTGTCAGAAATGTTTATTTAGCTTAAAGCGCATGTTTTTATTCAAGAATGCTGTCTTTGTCATTGATGTTAAAGCTAAAACAGAGGAAACGAGATGAGAATACGAGTTCTGTTCCCAGAATCCACTGCAGTCAATCATTAACCCCCCCATTAATTCAAAATAAATTACAAACTTAAGGAAAGGTCACTCCACCCAGAGTTATCATGAATCAAATATGCAACCATTGATGAAATAAAATGTTTAAGCACCAGGCATTAAAGCGATTTATTTAATGGGTGAAAATGACTATTTTGACATGAGAGTCGATAGCAACATGTTCTTTCTTTCACCAGCTTCTCTGTCGTTTGAGGTACTGCAATGTTCAGTTACTTCCTGGTTGGCTTCACACACACACACACACACACACACACACACACCGCCTGCCAGAGCTATTACTGGGGGCAGACACTACCACAGGGGTGCTAAAATCAAGGCCTCGAGGGCCAACCACCCTATCTGCTGTTGATTACCTGGTTCAGGTGTGTTTAACCAATAAGGAGCTTCAATGACAGATTGGATGGAAAACATGTAGGACACCGGCCCTCGAGAGGCCTGGATTTGGACTGCTCTAGTACAAGGCCACTGATCTTTGTGTAGCTTGTTGTTGACATAACTTGCTGTGTTTCAAAACTTAAAGGGGAAAAACATTGATTTATGGGGTTGTGGTGTCTACAGAATTATTTCTGCTAATGTATTTGTTTCCACTCCTGCAGGACACCATCAACAATGTGAAAGCTCGGCTGGGCAAAAGCGTACAGATCCAGACTCTGCTGCGAGCGTTTGAGGCTCGAGACCGCAATATCCAGGAAAGCAACTTTGAAAGAGTGAACTTTTGGTCTGTGGTCAACCTTTTTGTGATGGTTGTGGTGTCAGGGGTTCAAGTGTACCTGGTCCGCTCTCTCTTTGAGGATAAAAGGAAAATTCGTACATAATGTTGCATACGTATATGTCACAGGGGTTCATTTTCTGTCTCCCTGATTTGTAACAGAGATACATACCAGACCATTATTTCAATGCGGGTGTTGGACTTACCACAGCTGAATAGTTAAAATTCCATGTTTGGATTCAAAGCAATACGTTTTTCTGTGTTACATCCACATCTTCGTTTGCTACTAAAGGTTCTAATTCCACTCTCTTTGTCAAGCTGCTGTACTTGATTTGCTATGGTGACAGAATGATGTTGTGGATCTTACTTATTTCTACTTGTGTGGGCTTTCCAGGCTTGTGGCCAACTTGCAGAAATATCATTTTAGTTTTGTGGGGATCTTTCTGAGTGTTACATGAAACCACATGAAGGAACGGGAGGGTTTAAAGACATGTTTCTGAAAAACAGGCATGAGAAGTGCAACCGGTTTGGCAGCTGATCTTTCCCCACATTCAAATGTTGACTTTGCATTGATAGGCGTCAATGTGAAGCCTCCTGTGTGTTTTGTAGTCAGCCAGCTTTCTCCTCATATAAATACAATAAAGTCTAAATTGCTGGACTCTGAGATCCAGGAGAGAAGGTAACCTGTCCAACTCTTCTGCCCCCTTCTTCTCAGCTGCGGTTATTGGATTGAGTGCCCTGAAAATCTCTGCTGCTGTTGGGTGTCTGTTTACACCCTACTTCCTACTTCCTGTGTGAAGATGCTGAGCTGTTGAGCCAGCTCTGCTCTCTGGTGACAGAAGTCTATTTCTATCTTTCTGACACCTGGAAAGTCACTGCAGATCTGCTCCAGACACTCTGTGCCATAACTGTTATGAACAACTATATTTTTTAACATTAAAATACTTGTTTTTAAATGTTCGTACTTATGAACCCAGCTTTTGGCCATGCTGCCTCAGATGGCAGGGAACAAAGATGGCTTTTTTTTCTTCATTTGTCACTGAAGTTTAAGGGGGTATACTCATTAATGTTCATATTCTATAAAAATGCTGCTTTTATTTTTATGTTTGCTCCACTTCTGAACCAGGATTCCAAGTTATAAACCCTGTGTTGGAATTTTTCTGCAAAACAAAGAATAAATTGTAAGATTATACCTTTATGAAACAGATGCCCATATCCAATAAGTAATGTTTAAAACGTTAACTGGTGTAAGTTATGTAAAAAGTCACATGGGTTTTGGCATATACTGGTGTATGTAGTGGACGGTGGCAGGAGCTCTGAATTTGTAATGAAATGATTCAAATATTCTATTTTTATTCCTCAATATGGATGCTGTCACTGTATGATCTTCCTTTTTAAGTCTTCACGCTGAAGCCTTACAAATGATGAGTTTATAATGAATTATTTAAAACTATTCTGTCACGTTTTGAAGTTCTACAACGAGAAAATGTTTGTAAAAAATGGTTTTGTTTTTCCACACAAGAAATTTCTAGTTTCTGATTGACAGCAAAAAATTTTTGTAACTGTTTCTACCTCGATGAGGCAATGCAGGAAGAATAAGGTAAATATGTATAAATGAAACAATCCTATCTTTATGTGACTCGTGTGTTCTTTTGTCTGCATTTATAAACCGTCTATAAACTACTACCAAAAACTGTTTATGAAGATCAGGATCAGGTACGGTTGTAGCTCAACATCACTTCTGCTGGAGTATGACCTTGATAAACTAAGTTTTGTTTATACAGCATCTTTCAGAGACAGAAGCCACAAGATGCATCACAAGTTAAACAAAGTCAAAAACGTCACAAGTTACAAAACAAAAGACTAAAACATGTACTACATAAAACAATCATCTCAAGTCCAAAAAAGAAACCGTTTCAGTTCAAATGCTTGCCAAAAAAAAGTTTTGAGTCGACCTTTAAAAGTATTCACAGATTGTAGAAAGCACAGGGATAACGGAGCTCATTAGGAGCAACAGCCTGGAAGGATCTGTCTCTGCTCTGAAAGCTCATGCAAAGAACCACCAACAGGTTCTGATCCACAGACCTCAGTGCATGAGATGGTCTGTAGGAGGCGATCAAATCAAAGACATGAAGGGGCTTGACCCTGGAGGCTCTAAAAGTCAGCACTAATATTTCCTATTGGAAGCAGTAAACAACCGGGAGCCAATGAAGAGCTTTGAGGATGGGAAGATGTGACTCTTCTCTTAGTGCGGGTCTAGATCCTCGCAGCAGAGTTCTGGATCAACTGCAGACGAGACAACTCCTTATTCAGACAGGAAAACAGACTATTACAGTAGTTTAGCCACGTAGATATAAAAGCACGAATAAGAAGTTCTAGATCTTCATTTTATGTAAAGCACTTTGTCTTTGTACATGAAATGTGATATACAAATAAACTTGCCTTCATATGACACCATTTTCCTGAGTTTGGAAATGTTCCTCAACTGGAAGAAACAGTTCTTTAGCAGCTGTTTGGAGTGCTGCTCCAGTGACATGTCTTTGTCAAAGATGACTCCCAGGTTTCTAAGGCTGGGTTTGACAGCCTGACCAAGAGAACCAAATGCTGCTTCATCCCTGGTATGGCGTCATCAGGGGCAATGACTAGAGTTTCTGTTTTCTCTGAGTTTAGCTGCAGAGAGTTTTTACTGAGCCAGTGTTTAATCTGAATCAGGCAGTTTATCAGAGTCCAGCTTTGTGTCTCAGAAGGTTTAAAACCGAAAACCTATTGTGATTTATGACTGATGATGCTTAATGTTCTGTTTGGACACGTGCTGATCTGGTTCTGAACACATAGTTTAGGACTTACAGTAACTGAAAAGTTTTGTTTTTGAATAATTTATAAGGAGACATTCAAAACTGTACTTTAACCTGAGAATAACAGCATTTCCACAAGCAGAAATCATTATGGGTCAATAGTTGAAATAAAGTCCCATGTTGGTAATTGCTTACAGCCCACTGGTTTGTTGTCCGTTGTGCCTTAGACCTACACGAGTACGTGTGCTTTGTTTTCAATCATTTATATAATATCGGTAATTATATTGGTCCATGTTTGGACCGAGGCGTTCAGTTTGTGTAAATATTAGTCTGTGTGTGGATTTGGATAAAATCATCAGGTATGCACTGCCTTTTCTACATAATGACGTATTTATTTATTGAAACTTTTGAAATGTTGCTCATCCGTTGCACTTTATACAAAAACATTACTATCATTACCAGGGTCTTACTTTTATGATAATCATAGATGTTTGTCTTTTTAAAATCGGACCAAAATTAAACATTTTATGTTCATTTTACTGTATCTGCAAAGCTGTGTCTCATTGTGTTTTATACCAGTTGAATATGGTGTCGCTCTTTATGTGTCTTGGACAATGGTAACAGAATAGCGGGCCATCTCTGGTGATATATAACTCATTGGCTGTGACCTTCTGCTTAGGAATTTTTTTTATTAAAAACAATTTAAGTTTACAATATTTGTTGCAATTGAATAACACTTTCAATGAGTTACAATTAGAACGGACATAGAGAAATGTAAACATCTGCTTATGAATTAACTTCCAGGAGTTGATCATTGTCACACATCTTCAAGTTGTTTTCTAATTGTGGTCTTCACGTAAAAAATAACAATTATTACTAAATATTGTGTCTTTTGCACAGGCAGTATAATGTTATGTGATGTCATTATCCTCTAAGAGAGATTGTCTGTTAATGTGTTGGAATATGACTTAATATCTTATTTCCCAAAGACTCCAGAAGGACATTGACACCAGCTGTTCCTTTTGCAACAATCATTTTGAAACCTTTTCTCATTCGTTTGGACTTGCTCTTCCTGATGTTCTGTTTTAAACAAACTGTTCTGGGACTTTTTGAAGACAACCAAATCTTTTTATCTTATTTTAATTTGGTCAAATATTGTCTTTATAAAAGTAAATATACCAATGCACCATATTTTTGTCTCCTGTTTTTGCTCAGTTTGGTTGTTTTGGTCATCAGTAAATCAATGTCTACGGTCCATACAAGCTCATGTTATGTCCTTATCCTCTGCTAGAGTTATGTTAAAGAACATTATGATATTTTCAATAAAAATGCAGAAAATCAATGATTAACAGTTGTCTAAAAAGTGCTTGCAGTATGCTCTTCTGAATAAAATGCCCTCAGTTCTTCTCTCCTCCTGTTGCCAACACATCCTGTAAAAAAGATTAAACAGAGATAAATATAAGGCTCCAAGCTGTGTGGTTCTCATGAAAATACTCTATTTTCAGTAAATTAGTATTTAAATTGAGGATTAAGGAAGCAATGACTTCACTCCTCTACTAAATAACGCCTTCTTCTGCGACAAGAACTAATTCAGTTCTAGAAACACCCAAAAGAAAATGAAAAATAACTCAATAAGTCTACAATAAAACACCTGCCAGCATCAGCCTGAAGCTTTATGGGAAAACATGCTTCTAACATTCTAGGAAGATTATTCCCATGTATGTAAAGCTGCATTGTGCTGAATAGTCTCAACATGCACATTGTGTGATCACATTCTACAAATGGTTGTAATTGTTGATTGTAGATTTTACAAAACAACTACAAACTTTTTCCAAACGCCATTTTCCTCTGCTTTTGATTCACAAAGGTTTGAACAAAGACATGTTCGGAATCGCAATCTTCAGCCTACTTTTCTGTAGACATGTATCAGACAAATGCTGTGAGTACACACAAAAGCTCTGTTTTTGTTGGAAATGAAACCCGCGAGTCCTCCATAAGCATTGCAGTGACCTTTCAGTCTGAAGTTGGATCCATTCCTTTCAGTTAACGGCTGTGATTCAGTTGGAAGAAGAGCAAAGGATTTCTTTGAACTCGAAGGTTTTCATTTCAGGGCAAATCTGAGTCACAACTGTAACAGCGGGATCGGAAACGCTGTCAAAGACTGTCGCAAATCAAATTTCAGTTTTCCAACTGCCGTAAATGTTGACCGCAAGGAGGAAGTTCCGCCATCTTCACGCATGCGCAATACAGACACGGACAGCGGCAATAAGTATAAAATAACCTACAAACGGATCGGAATGCGACAGGTATGGTGGCGTTTACGGAGAGGGGAAACTTAGAGTTTTGCTAGGGTGGGTTAAAGATATTTAAACATATAAACATTACAAACAATCAAGACATCTTCATCCACAGAGCCATCTTGTCATGTTGAAAGAGCACCAGAAGAGCACAGAACAAGTTAAGGGTTAGTTAAAGAGGCCGGGAACTGTTGAAATGTGCCGGTGTTTGCTACTTTCTCTCCTGTTAATCCATGTTTACTGCGCATGTCTGCTTTTATTGTGCCTAAAACCCGGAAGTAGTGGAGGATTTTTGTCCAGATGTCTATGCTTCATTGCTAAACACTGCAAAGATGAGTCACAGACTAGGATTATGTGTTTACACATTACTGTAGATTTTAGCTGGAAGAAGGTGCCTATTCGTACCTAATTTTCTAAATATGTGCGGCCAGTGCTGAAATGTTTTTCAGCAATATTTAGCCTTGGACACACTTCCAATATGTGCAGGCAATGCAACAATCTGCTGTGTGGATAACATGAGTTTCCATCCGTTTGTGCTGTTCGCAAGTAAATATGAAGTCAGATAACCTCAGCCAAGCTGGAAACAATGGTTTTGTTTGGGAGCAGCAGTTTAAAGGAAACGACAGCTCGGAGGGACAACAGATTGAAGGGAGCTGCGCTGTCACACGGAGGTACTTCCACTACCATCCATCTTTTTTTGATTTGAACAGGGTGATGGGGCCGGACAGTGCTCCGGGTCAGGATGCGCCCTGGCGGAAGGTACTGTGGGAACCACAGCCGTTCCCTGATAACTACGTGGACCATCGGTTCCTTGAGGAGCTGCGGAGGAATGAGGGCATCCAACAGTACCACTACTGGGCTGTGGTGAAGGAGGCCGGTTTTGTGGGGCAGCAGGTGTCCTGTGTGGCCATTTTTCTCACCCTCTGGCTCTATATGGAGCAGGTACAATCATGGAGTCTTTGGTATTTTTGGTAATCAACGTTCAGGGTGAACTGTGTTTTCTGCTCTGTGTTAAAGGGTCTGCTGGCTCCTGAGACGCTGCTGTGGAGCAGCCTGGTGTGTTCTCTTTTGGGTTATGGACTTCACCAGACATTGACCCCAAAGACAAAACTGTGCAGTGATCCCCGCACACATCTGGCAGATTTACAAAGTGCTGCCATCTTCCTCTCATTTACGTTTGGGTTCTCTCCGGTTCTTAAGACCTTAACCGAGTCTGTGAGTACAGACACGGTGTACGCCATGTCTGCTCTCATGCTGTTGGCTCACCTTGTTACTTTTCCATACGCCCAGCCCTCTCCTCTTGGAAGCCTGTCCCTAAATGCAGCCCTGTTCGCCTCAGTGTGCTTAGCTTCCAGATTGCCTGGTTCCTTGCACACCTTTGCCATGCTGAGCTGTGCTTTACTGGTGTTCGCTCTGTGGCCATGTCTGCTGCAGAGACTGAGAGAAAATGCACCCGGCCACTTCCTTGGAGCATGTGTGGGTGTGTGCATTGGTGGTGTAGGGGGTCTGGGATCTCAGTCCCTGGGCGGAGCCTTGCTCTTATCCCTGGCCTTGGCCAGTGTTACATTCTTCTGTCCTTTGCTGCTTGTGAGGCTGCAGAGACACAAGGACAACATCCATGGACCCTGGGACGAGGCTGAGATTCACGAGGACCTGAGCCGCCTGCTTGGCTAATGGAAATCGCTCCCAAAGCTAACTGGAGTTGTTGATCAAACTGGTTACTGAGGAGGTGACCTTACCTTCCAGGTTATCTTCCTGTGTTTTATTTGTATCATGTCTGTTTTTAGTGAAAAACTGTGTTTGGCTGGCCAGAACAAGTTACTGCTGTACACAAATATGTGGGTTTTTCAAAAGCTGCTGCAGTTTTGTACCATCAACTTCCAAGGATGAACAGAGGATTTCATTTATTTGAATTGCTGACAGACACTGCAGACCAAATAACGCTATGCATGAATTTGATTTTGGAAAAGTTTATGTTCTCTACAAGAATGTTTTTTTTTTTTTTCAGGATGCAAATGTTTATTTGTAAATTGGAGTTAAAAAAAGGCTCTAATTTTGAAAGTCATCTTTTTAACTTCTTACTGTCCAATTGTTTTGTACTCTTAATGTGAAAGCTTGATTTTGTTTCTTGTTGAAGTGCTGTTTGTCATTCATTGTTGAAGAAACTGAACCGAGAATAAAAAAATATTCTGACTTTAACTGAAGAATTACTTATTTATTCACGCTGTCATCTAGCTGCTGTACAAATCCCTCTCTTACCCAAAGCAGACAGGGAGCTCTGTGAAGATCATGCTCTGACTTCTCCAGCTCAATCAATATGATCCAGCCTGCACTACTGAGAGGAAAACTTGAAGGGAGCTGAAGTGGACCATCGACTGATTGCAGACAGATCAACTACCTCACTGACAGAGCACAGTATGAGGAAGATGAGGTATCACGATTGTATCTCTGCAGCACAGGAGCTCCACAGTCCTTTCAATCTTTCTCTTCTGCCTGTACACACCTGACTTCATCTACAACTCGGACCGCTGTCACTTGCAGAGATTCTTGGATGACACTGCCATCGTTGGTTGTGTGACAGATGAGGATGATGAGGAGTATGGGTCATTGATGATTTTGTCTGCTGTTGTGAAAAAATGCACTCTGGATTAACATTGGTAAAACGAAGGCGATGATCACTGACTTCAGCAGGAAGTCGCATACTGTTTTCCCTGTGAACATCCAGGGAAAAGACATGGAGACAGTGGACTTCTAAATACCTGGGTGGTCACTAAAGTTCCAATAAAATATATTTATGTTTGAGAAGTTCAAGGAGTATGAATACTTTTGCAAGCCGATGGATGGATGGATAGATTTGGATCAAAGATTAGTTAGATTAATGCAGATTAAACATTGTGATTAATCTCGATTAATCACAATGTTTTACGAGTTTAATTTTATACAATATGCGACACAGCATCACGGTGATTTATTTAGATAGAAATGTATTTGTCGCATAATGTCTCACTAGGCATTATTACATTTCATGTAAAAATTCATGTCAAACTATCAGCCTCAGGAAACGCTACCAAGTGTCCAGTAAGAAGTAGGCAAGACTAGCCATGTTCAGAAGAACCCACTGATAGAGGTTAAAAAAACCTGTCAAATTATAGTCTTATTTTATTTGACAGTGTCAACCTGGACAATTGTCATAATTTCACACACACACATATCCAAACAGTTTTAACTCTCAAAACTGAAATAATAAACATTTATGTTAATTGTTTAAAAAACACCAGATCCCAGAGTGGGACTCAATTCATCAAACTTTGTTTTGAGAGGTCAAAGTACTAACCACTGCAACGCCATATATATTACAAGAAGTGAAATGGTATGTTTTAATTGATGCATCTCCACTGTGAAATGTTTAAGATTCTTCGTTGTCAACGGTTTAGAGATAGAAAAAAAACACCCGATTACCAATTAATTTGTGCTTTTCAACCAAAAACAAGAGTTTTCGTTGACCGAAGTGCAGGGGAGGGGGTGAACTTCCAACCAGTTGAATGTAAATAAAACAGACCAGTGTTCCTCCTCTTCCTCCCTTTTGTTTTCCTCAAAGCTGTCCCTGAGGGCTTGTTTTGCTGCTTTTTCATTCTTTCGGTTTTACAGAAGCACTAACAGCCCCCACCCCCCTAGCTTAAACTGCTTAGGGTATACTGGGGCGCTGCACCAGGAAATACTTCAAACTTTTAAGCTATTTCATTTATGTTTCAAATTATTACTTTTTTATTTTTAAACTAAATGAGTGGTGTGTCCAACTCTATTTTATAAACTTATAAAAAATGTCATAAACCTAAACAAAAAACAAACATTGGCCTAGTCATTGTTATTTGGCGCCCTATCCAGCAGATGGCGCCCTGGGCAGCCGCCTAGATCACCTATTCCCAGGGCCGGCCCTGATAAGAACACAAGGTGAAATGTCGTTGCCTTTTCTCGGTCCAATCCGGTGCGCTCTTTCCACAACCAGTGGAGTGCCAAGCGCTTCAAGTAACTACTTCTCCAAAAACTGTCCTCCAGCTCCCTCTGGGAGATTGACAATCATCATATTATGCCACCTAGATCCATTACTTTGTCTTCCAGAACCTTTTCATTGGATTCCAGTGTCTTCACCCTGGCATGTAAAATGCTGACGTCATCCTCAGTGTTAGAAATGCACTCTTCCAATTGTGTTACTTGCTCATTGCAGTCAATCAAATCATTTTCATGCTTTTTGTTGCCCCCAAAACTCTGTCCAACCTTGAGGAAAATTCTGCCTTCATGGAGGTTACAACAGACAGTATTTCCTCCACCCTGCTGGCTTCAATTTTTTCATCTGTGCATGTCAACATTTGAGCATTGTTGCTAGTGTTATCTTCTGCGTTTCACCACATAGTCAGAATTTGATTAACTTCGACTGTTTAGGTTTTTCACTTTCTTGTCCAGTTTTAGGCATTTTTCTGTCCTTTCAGTTGAAGACATGTTCTGGTCCATAGCAAAGTCTCTCTTTTTTAGAGAAAAGTGTAGCATGAACTGTGGAGGGGTAGAGCATACACTTTTTTCATATGGTCCTCATAATCAGAACTCACGCTCCAACTATGTACATGATATTAATTATACAGTACAATAACTACACATGCAATGTGTACTATGACATCATGCAATCCATATCATGCATATATATATATATATATATGGACAAAAGTGTTGGTTCGTTTCAGTTAATGAAGGAAAGCTCTAAAATGCATTCACTTATTAAGTATTCTCTTCTGTTTATTTACAACCATCTAGGTTTTCATGCTGGCTGGAGGGTCCAGCAGTGAACAAACCCACAATTACCAAAGCGCACCATTATTTTTTGTCACGGCCATTTCCATGCTTTTAGATTTTGTAACAGTTCTGTTTACAGGCTTGGTTGTAAAGCAGTATCTGACTTTCATTGATTAAATTTCATAACATTTTTCTTTTACCATTACTTTAGTCAGGTTTAAGTTATTTCTTTTACCGTTGTGATTTCTTTCATCAACCAAATGGTACCAACAGTTTTGTGTGTGTGAGGGGGAGAGATTAGTTAAAGTCCAGAAGCGAAAAAGTGAATGCTGGAAAGAACCAGAGTAACCGCTGGAAAGCAAAGCGGAAAAGAGGGAGCATTAAAAACACAAACTTGTGCCAAAAGCAGAGGAGGAACCACTGGAGGAACAGGCAAAAGAGGACAATGGAGAAGAATAAATGTACATTACAGCATGAATGAAACCAATAAAAACAAAACAAATCTGTGTAAGGAGAGGACGTGAAAACGTAAGGATGGAGAACTTGACAAAGCTTTCTGGCTCTGGCAGATAGAGGTCCAGTCGACTGAGGCTGATAGGAAGGTAATATGAAAAACACATTTCCAGCAGACCCCCACACACATCAAATATCAACTCACTCTAACCTTGAGCTTCTGCAGAGAAACGGGGAAATGTGTATTTGGACGTGTTTATGCCAAAACGACAGGTTTCCCAAGGACACAAGTGTAACAAAATGCCACAGGTAAGGATGTGAAGGACATCTCCCAGAGTTTGTGGAGTCACCGTAGAGCGTCCCCTTTACAGTCATTGCTTAGCCTGCAGGTTTGGGTCAGTGAGCTGCTGAGAGCTGGGAGGTGAAGCACTGCATTCAACGTGAGACACCTAGGGAACAGGTGGAGCATGGCCACGACTCACCGACTTTTTAGGGAGGTTTAGGCTGAATGGGAGAGAAAGTATGAAACCAACAGTATAATGGCAGCATTTATCTATGGTGTGGAGCATGTGGGTTGGTTTGGACCTTGACAGCAGCATCCAGGAAGAATCTTCAGGCGGAGTGAGAGGGATGGTAGAGATCAAAGTGTCCAAGGAGGTGCTCACCTTGTAGCCTGATTCATTCAGGTTTCTGACTGAAAGTTAACAGAAATCCAAACCCATTTTAAACGAACATAAAGTTCACTACTCAAATGGGTTGTGTATAAAAAAAAAAAAAAAGTTAAAGTTTGTTCAAAAAAGATTACACTGCTATTCAGTCGGTGCATGACTGTCTTTGGCATTAAACCCTGATGGTCTCATAATGCCAATGTAGGAATCGGAATCAACCAGCTTGGATATAGTCTCCAATTTACGCTCCAGTTCAGGATCTCTGAGGTCTTGTGTCCATTTTCTGGCACGTTCACCAATGTGGCACATAGACAAGTTCAGGCATTCAGTTTACCCTGTATGCAGAGAACACCATACATATTTTAGTGTCATGTGCTAGAAGGCAGACAAAAGAACATTCCTTTAATTGCAGGGAAGTGGAGAAGCACACACACATCTCAAACACATTTGAAAAAGAACAAGTAGAACAGAAGGAATACAAAAGAGGGTTGCAAGGAGAAGGGGGCAGAAGAAAGGAAAAGGAGAGTGGGTGAGGGATGGAGAATTGTTGATTAGAAACAGACTAGAACACACACAGATATTGCAGTGACATCATACACCAAGAATGCAGGCTAAGAAGCCAGCGCTAGGGTGCAATGGAGTAGGTTGCTTTTTCTTTTGGCAGTAAAGCCAGAGGGGAGAACAATGAGAGAAGGGGGTACTGGGTTGGATGCTAGAGGAACATGTGGGTGACAGAGGTACAGTACAGATGGTGTGTGGTGCTTCCACACAGCGCAGGTCAAGCTGGGATGGTGTGGTTGATTTGTGGGGTTGAGGTACTGATGGTGACTTTCTCAGGGAACACTCAAGCCCTTAACAGAGACGCCTACCAGCTGTCCAACTCTGCCTGCAGGCTTTTGGAGTCCTTATATACTTTTCGCGAACCATTCAGTTCAAGTCAAATGTCTTAAAAAAAAAAAAATAAACCACATTTTTTATTTCAGAGCTTTCCACTACATATACAAAAACACATCATTCTACACATTTAAAAGTACTTGGTGATCAAAATAAATTACCTGTGACTCATCCAATCACTGAAATAGGCATTAGAGGAAAATTAATTAAGCAACCTCAGCCAGGTCCAACACTGAGAGAACAAACACAGTTAAGAGTTGCTAAAAAAGAATTGTTAAAATTAGAGCGTTGAGCTCAGAAAGAAAACAAAACAAAACCAAGCAACAGCAAAACACTGGTGGCAACTCTTTGGTGCCCCAGGGTCTGAACTCATCTCTCCATCTGTCAATATGCATACTGTCACGGGCCGCTCGGCCATGAGGATTGAGCCACAGGACAAAAACTTAACAAAATGTAACTAAGAGACTCCGAACCAAAAGCTCAAACCAACTAAACAAAACTGACCCTCCAAACAGGAAACATCAGGGAGAATTTATACTGGCTGATCAGACCAAAGACACAATAGTGAGGGGACAACAATACAAAACATTGAAAACATAACCATTAACTAATAAAGTAAATTACTAGTAATTTAAAGTAGTAACAAACAAAACTAACTTATACTTCAAATCAAGTTAAACATATTTCAACAACAATAATTCAACAAAGGAATAAACTTTTGTCTCCCCCCCTTCCATCATCTCCAAATGGGAGTGTCCAGGAAGATTTCCAGTTCCTCCCTTTCGCCACATCAGCAATTTGTGCAGCTCCTCCCTCTGCCACATCATCAGGCTTCAAGGAGAACTCAAAAGAAAAGAATTACTTGACACAAGTTCATTTTGTTATTGAAGGTGTAAAGTAAAATAAATGTGTGCAAGTATAAATTATAAATTCTGCAACAAATATGAAAGAAATATAACAAACTTAACTTGTAAATGTGGGGCAGCGGGGTCTGCCCTCACACACCCTCCCCCTCAAAGCTCTCGTTGGGACAGCGAGAGAGGAAGTCCGCAGTGGCGTTGTCTCTCCCCGGGATGTGGTGGATGGTGAAGCAGTAGGGTTGGATGGCAAGATACCATCTGGTAATCCGTCCATTCGTGTCCTTCATCCTTGCCATCCACTGTAGGGCTTTGTGGTCAGTTTCCAGCGTAAATTGTCGTCCAAGAAGGTAATACTTGAAGGAGTCTAGGGCCCACTTTATCCCTAGAGCTTCCTTCTCTACTGTTGAGTAGCGAGTCTCTCGTGGAAACAGTTTACGGCTGATGAAGGCCACAGGATGTCGGTTGCCTGGAGGGCCTTGTAGAAGGACTGCCCCCAGACCTCTATCAGAAGCATCTGTCTGAAGAATAAAGGGCTCTTGAAAGTTTGGACTGTATAAGATAGAGTCCTTACTTAATGACTGTCTGATGTCCTCGAAAGCTGCTTCCGCCTCTTTGGTCCATTGGATGTTGTTAGGACTTCTGGCTCCAGTAAGATCCGTGAGCAATGCCGCCCTAGCTGAGAAGTGAGGAATGAAACGATGATAAAATCCAGCCATACCCAAAAAAGATCTCAATTGCTTCTTTGTGACAGGCAACGGACAGGACTGAATAGCCGAGACTTTGTCAGTTTGTGGTTGTATCACCCCGTTGCCAATGGTGTAGCCCAGGTACTCAGTTTCTGGTTTGGCGAAGACACATTTGGAAGGATTGACAGTCAGTCCCGCCTCCTGGAGACAATCCAACACCCTCCCCAGATGTTCAAGGTGCTCCTTCCAGGTATTACTAAAGACGACAATATCATCCAAATAGGCTGCAGCAAACTCTGAAACTCCACACAGTACCTGATTCATGAGGCGCTGAAAGGTAGCTGGAGCTCCATGAAGTCCAAAGGGCAGAACCGTAAATTGAAACAACCCCAGGGCGTTCGAAAGGCAGTCAGTTCTCTGGAGCTTTGAGTGAGTGGGACCTGCCAATAACCCTTGCACAGATCTATGGTAGTGAGATACTTGGCACCTCCCAGTCGCTCTATCAGATCATCAATACGTGGCGTTGGGTAAGAGTCAAACTTGGAGACAGAATTCAGGTACCTAAAGTCTATGCAGAATCTTAGGCTACCATCCTTTTTTGGAACCAATACTACTGGGCTACACCACTCACTTTTAGATGGCTCAATCACCCCCATAGAGAGCATCAGATCCACCTCCTCCTTCAGGCTGGTCAGAAGGCGTTCAGGTAACCTGTAACTCTTACGCTTCACAACAGCTCCATCTTTTAAGATGATGTCATGCTGAATGATGGTAGTTTGCCCAGGATTGTCCTGGAAGACTGGTGTGCTGCACAAGGCTCTCACCTGCAGTTGTTGCTCTTTAGAGAGATGATCCAGATCCTGATTTGGTGAGAGAGTTGAAGGAAAATACTGCTCATCCACTTCATCGTCCTCTGGAATCTTTCTGATAAGCAGAACCTGTCGTTCCCTTTCAGCCCTTTCCACCCATTCTTTCAGGAGGTTCACATGAAGTAACCGGGTGGAGCGTGGTTGTCCAGGTGTTGAGACACGATAGGTGGTCTGCCCAATCTTCTGCAAAACCTCAAAGGGACCTTGCCATTTTGCCAGAAGCTTGCTATCACTGCTGGGCAGAAGAAAGCGCACCTTCTGACCAGGATTGAACGACCGCTGACGAGCTGATCGATCGTACCAGACCTTCTGCCGCTTTTGAGCTTCTGCCATATGGCCTTGGGCCAGTTCAGTCATTTTCTCCAGCCGTTCCCGCATCTGAACAACAAAGGAAACCACATTAACAGTTTCTGGATGCTGTCGATACCCCTCCCACATCTCTTTAAGTAGGGCTAGGGGGCCTCTAACTTCATGTCCATACAACAGCTCAAAAGGAGAGAAACCAGTAGAGGCTTGAGGCACTTCCCTGTAGGCGAACAACAGGTACGGCAGCCACTTGTCCCAATCGGTTCCAGCCTCATTGACAAACTTCCGTAACATCTGCTTCAGGGTTTGGTTGAAGCGCTCAGTGAGGCCATCCGTTTGTGGATGATACGCAGTGGTTTTTAAGCTTCTAATGCCCAGAAGTTGGTAGACTTGCCTCAACAGTGTGGATAAAAAGTTGGCGCCCCTGTCAGTTAAGACTTCCCGTGGCAAACCAACTCTAGAGAAGAATTGCACCAGACAAAACGCAACTGCTTTGGCCTTTATTGATTTTAAGGGAAAGGCCTCTGGATATTTTGTGGCATAGTCAGTGATCACCAATATATATTTGTTGCCTGACTTGGTTCTTTCTAAAGGTCCCACAATGTCCATTCCTAGTCTCTCAAACGGGGTGCTGATCACTGGTAAAGGTTGTAGAGGAGCTCTGGAGGGGATTTTGATGGAAGTTTGTTGGCATTGAGGGCAACTTCTGCAGAAGGTTGCAACATCCTTACTTAACCCAGGCCAGTAGAAGTGTTTTCTGATGCGGGTTGTGGTTCTGTGCTTCCCCAAGTGGCCAGCCCAGGGAATCGAATGTCCTAATGTCAGCACCATTTCTCTGACACTTTCAGGAACCACTAGCTGCAACTCTGTCCCCCGCTGGCGATAAAGAATGCCCTTTTTTAGCACAAAGCATTCACCCCGCTCTGGCAAATCCCCAGTGTCTCTCCCCTCCGCACTCTGGAAAATATGTTGTAGAGCTGAGTCCCTGGACTGCAATTCAACAATGTTTTCTGGGATGGTAAAACTTAGTGGCAGGTCTGGCTCTGAGTCAACAGGTGCATTAGTAACAGTGTGTTGGAACTTTTCCATCCTTCTCTGTCGACGGGACTTACGAGACTTCCTGGGTGTGGCCTCCAAGTCTGCATCAAAGAAGGGTAGAGCACTGAGTGTCTCAAGGGGTTCCACCTGCTTAGCTCTGGCCCTTGTCACTGCAACATTACACATATGGTTAGTGTCCAGTAGATCAAGGGAGATCTAAACCCAACACTACAGGAAATGGCAGTGTATCGACAACTCCAACATTTAGAAGGTAGGTTTGATCTGCAATTTTGATGTAAACATCCGCCGTGGGATAAAACTTCTTATCTCCATGTACACAGCAGACTGGAATTGTTTTTGTACTTATCATATGAGGTGGAATGAATTGCTGATGCACCAGAGTCTGGTCACTGCCTGTATCAATGAGGGCAGTAATTAGTTCTCCATTTACCTCTATGGGTGTTAATTTAACTCCCACTGGAGGTCCATCAGGTGGTTCACAGCATGGAGCAACACACATTTGAGTGAGTTTTGTCTTTTTAGGACACATAGGTTTGGTGTGTCCTTCTACTCCACATAGGTAGCAGATTGGTATTCTGGCTGCATTTTTGGAAGGTACATTTGCTGGTTGGCCTCCCCTTACTGACTGCATACCAACATTACTGGCTGCTCGTTGTCGATACTGAGGGGATTGTTTGTGGCCGTCTTTTTCCTTCCACGCAGTATAACTCCATGGTTGTCCTCTACGCCGGGCAGCAACAAACACCTCTGCCATCTTAGCCGCCTCAGCTGCTGATTCTGGTTTGTGCTCCCTTATCCATACCTCTAGTTCAGGAGACAGCATCCTCAGGTATTGTTCCAAAATGATCAGTTCACCAATTTCATTGATGGTTCTACTTGTTGGTTGGATCCATTTCACATAACAACTCTTTAAGCCTGGCATAAAGCTCTCTTGGGCTTTCATCAGAGTTAACGTCAAGAGAACGGAAGCGCTGTCTGTAGTTCTCTGGGTTGATGTCAAACTTGGACAAAATTGCTGCTTTAACATTATCATAATCAAGGGCGTCATCAATGTCCATCTGTACATATGCAGCCCTAGCTTTTCCAGTGAGTAAAGGAATGAGATGGAAGACCCATTCCCTTTTCTGCCATTTACAAGCTAGTGCAATTCGCTCAAATGTGATTAGATAATGTTCAACATCCTCATTGTCAGTAAATTTTTCCAGTCTAGGCTCATATAGACGAGATTGACCTGATGGTTGGTGTGATGGATTTCCAGAATCATAAATGAGGTTACCAGTGGAAACACCACCAGTCCCCTGAGGTTCCAGATCAGACTGTTCAATTTCAGGTACAACTGGCTCAGGTGTTGGAGCAGTACGTGCCTGAACTTCCACTTGCAGAAGTTGAAACTGGTGCTGAAGTGCTCTGAACCGTCTTTCCTGGTGAGCATTTTCTTCTCTCTGTCTGGCATCTCGAGCTTCCTGCTGACCCATATGGGAACGAAGAAGAGAAACCAGGTCTGCAACACTAGGCTCGTTACCTGTGCCTTCAGAGCTGTCCACCCCTCCAGAAGCTCCATTTTCCTCATGATCATCATCTGGTTGCTCCTGTGTGGTTTTCTGGGGTATTGGGCCATCCTTGGCTCCTCTCATATTGAGTCCACTTTTCTGCATGCTTCAAAATCCACAAGAAGAATTAGAAAAAGGGGCAGAACAAGAAAGAAAAAAAAATTGCAAAAATACAAAAAACCCTGGGCTTATGGTGGGCTTATCCCACTTCTGACACCAATTGTCACGGGCCGCTCGGCCATGAGGATTGAGCCACAGGACAAAAAAGAATCTTTAAATAAAGGGTTGTTTATTTTACCCAACAAAAAATACACTGACTTAAGTTAAAATGGGGTCAACTTAACAAAATGTAACTAAGAGACTCTGAACCAAAAGCTCAAACCAACTAAACAAAACTGACCCTCCAAACAGGAAACATCAGGGAGAATTTATACTGGCTGATCAGACCAAAGACACAATAGGGAGGGGACAACAATACAAAACATTGAAAACATAACCATTAACTAATAAAGTAAATTACTAGTAATTTAAAGTAGTAACAAACAAAACTAACTTATACTTCAAATCAAGTTAAACATATTTCAACAAAAGAAACAATAATTCAACAAAGGAATAAACTTTTGTCTCCCCCCCTTCCATCATCTCCAAATGGGAGTGTCCAGGAAGATTTCCAGTTCCTCCCTTTCGCCGCATCAGCAATTTGTGCAGCTCCTCCCTCTGCCACATCATCAGGCTTCAAGGAGAACTCAAAAGAAAAGAATTACTTGACACAAGTTCATTTTGTTATTGAAGGTGTAAAGTAAAATAAATGTGTGCAAGTATAAATTATAAATTCTGCAACAAATATGAAAGAAATATAACAAACTTAACTTGTAAATGTGGGGCAGTGGGGTCTGCCCTCACACATACAATTTAAAATGTCAGGTAACTAAAATTCTTAAACGCGTCAATACATAAGGGTCCTCATATTCAGGTCACTCACCATAGCCAGCAAGGAACCCAAGTCTGGTCTGGATTCCCACAGCTGCTATTTATCAGGCTCATGAGCCAATCTCAGCTCAGGGTCAGTTGTGGCCATCAAGTGTAGACTATGGTGCATCATGAGGGACAATCTACCTCCCACAGTCCTGTCTATCACACTTGCATGGAGGTAAGGGTGCCTACACGCTGAACATGATTCATGAGGCAGTAACCAATTTCAATGTAAAGTCAATGGTTTGGAAACAAGCTGAGGTTTGGCGGCGCAAATCGAGTAGCCGGCGCAGCGGTAAAGTGGAAACGAAGAGAAGCGAAAGCGAATTGAGCGGCCGCCACGGCTGGCCAGAGTTTTTAAAAAAATCTGAACTCTGAGGAGGTGGATGTATCTCCTCAACCAATCAGGGACTCAAATTTGGGCACGTGATGCTTTCAGTGACAGCACGGAGAAAACATCCAATATGGTGGATCGATCCATAGTTCTCCTGAACTTCTATTTTCTTAACCTGCTGTTTGTTTCCCTTTCTGGGCAGCTGGGTTTCCAGATCCCGTCCCGGTTACTGTTGGGTGAAGTCTAGAGAGTCTGTCAGGACCTATGGAGCTGTAGTGAACACGCTCACTATGCCGGAGAGAGAAGCTGCTGCTGGTGCGAAAGCAGTCTGCTCAGACCTTCTGAACTTTAGGATGTTTTCTTATTTTCATTGAGACAATAAAAAAAGGTTCCCTCGTTTTATTCTTGTTTTTATTTTTGTCCTCTCGTGTTAATGCGAGACAGGAAGCATTTGAATTCGTTCAGAGAGAGACAGAAACACCACAGAACTGAACATCAAACAGACACAGCAGCAACAGTAGCTGCAAGCTTCATGTAGCAACCAGGCTACAAACATTAGCTGCTAGCTTCATGAAGCAATCAGGCTACAAACATTAGCTGCTAGCTTCATGTAGCAACCAGGCTAAAAACATTAGCTGCTAGCTTCATGTAGCAACCAGGCTACAAACATTAGCTGCTAGCTTCATGTAACAACCAGGCTACAAACATTAGCTGCTAGCTTCATGTAGCAATCAGGCTACAAACATTAGCTGCTAGCTTCATGTAGCAATCAGGCTATAAACATTAGCTGGTAGCTTCATGTAGCAACCAGGCTACAAACATTAGCTGCTAGCTTCATGTAGCCAACAGGCTACAGACATTAGCTGCTAGCTTCATGCAGCAACCAGGCTAAAAACATTAGCTGGTAGCTTCATGTAGCCAACAGGCTACAGACATTAGCTGCTAGCTTCTTGCAGCAATCAGGCTACAAACATTAGCTGCTAGCTTTATGTAGCAATCAGGCTACAAACATTAGCCGCTAGCTCCTCCCACACGCGGCAGCGAGCTTAGTGAACACATTTTTGGCCTTGCGTTCAGAGGCTGAGCTGATTTCCCAAGATCCCTTTGTTTACACTTTCTCCCGCTAGGTAACAGTTCCTCACAACCCCAAGCTAACATTAGCGGTGCAACAAATATGGTCAGCAACACTAAAGCTATCCAGCTACACAGTTTTGAGCCAGATGCAGCTCAGACAACGAAAACAAAGACAAATCTGTTTTTCTATATGTGCCGGAATGGAGCAGAGCAGAGAGTTTGTGGGCTGCCAATTGAAGTTTGTGCACAACAACCACACATTTTTTCCAATTAAACTTTTTTATCTGCTCTTGATTCACCATGATTTGAAAATGAAGCAAATAATCAGAAATGCGGTTTTAATGATTATTTCTTTATATATGTGCATGAGAAAACTGCTGCAAGAATATATAAAAAAAACAACAAAAATACGTTTTTTATTGGAGTAGATCGTTAAAGATAGTTCTATTAATCCAACAGTCAGTCAGTCCAAGTCATTGACCATAAAAACAATGGACAGCTTAACCCCTCCCCTGTCGTGTTCCTAAATAGGAAGTACCTGCTGGTTTCAAGAATCCACAACCCCAGATTACTATTGCAAAATGGACCATTATTACTCATTTTATTTGTCAGAATAACCATTCTTCCTCTGATACATTTTTCTTAACATGTTCTTTCTAATCCTAATTTTTTTCATGACAGTTTTTCTTTCTCGCAAGTCATTCAGGTTATAAAGTGACCAATCAGATGGCTCAGTAAAAGCACGTGTTGCCCGCTGGCGCCACGTTAGCTTCTCCAGAGCCTGCTTTCAGTGGAAGGGGTGTGGACTTTGAACAAGCTCCCTCATGATTGGTGACTGCAGTTCCCCTAAAATCGTGACTCAGACCGACTCGGACCAATCACTGTCGGCCCGTATCAGGAAGCAATGGAGACAGGTTTGGTCTCATTTCACAAGAGCCAGAGATGAGGCATGTTCTGTGGGTGACGTCACACCTCGATTCGTCTACTGTTTGTACGTCAATGATCCAGGTGTCTGACATAGCCAACCTGAGACATACCTGATAGGAAATTGTGAAGAATCCAGCTGTTTTGGAGACTCTGGAAGAAGAGTCATTTCTTTTTCAAAGCTCTTCATTTCTTCTTATTTGTTTTATTACAATCAGCTGACAGTTTGTGTTTATTCTTAGTAAATTGATTTTAAACAGATCTCTGGCTTATGAAGTTGATGTTATAACATGATGAAGGCATTTCTAGTGTTGGATTTTTCTGTGCACAGATACAATGCAAAAAGATGATTTGATAAGTGACCCAAAATAAAGTAGATTGTCCAAACTGCAAAAGTGAATTGGATCTCTGAGTGTTTGAGCTAGTTAACCAATGAGTGTTTTTTTTTAGACTTCTGCTGTAAATGTGGACTGTAAGTGTGTACACTTGCCAAACGTAGTTTAGTCTGTTGGCTTTAAAGAAAAACTGAGTGTGTTCATAATCTTCACAAACTGTGTGAACAGAAAATCAGCCCGGAGCCTGAGATCCCAGTCATGACTGACGCTTGAAATCCATCATCATAGGAACAGCACAGTGCACTGAAAGGAGACTGAAACATGAGCACACACACAAAAAAGCTTTTAATTCATCCATCCTGGATACAAAAGGTTTTACAGGCAACTTCTCCTTTCATGTCATCATTTTCTTCTTTCTGTAAAATGTCAGGTTCAGCTACGCTTCAGCCAGCATTTTGTCTTTGGAACTGTGTCTGCAAAGGGAGTGGCCTGTGAGCCATCTGTGAAACATTTGTCTTCAATCACTCTTACATTCACAATGCAGACCATTTCCCATCGAACATGGGAAATCTTTCAGAAAGAAGAGAACTCAAAGACAGAAGGACAAAATACAGTGAAACAGTGAAAGAAAAGACTCTTCTTTATTGACTCTTATTTTAAGCAGAGGATGGTTGAAAGAAAGACAGTCAGGGTGTGGTGGCTAACTGCAAGAGAGCTAAGCCAGCGATGGCAAGATTACCATGTTTCTGAGTAAGAATCAACAGGCCAACATTATACACACCAGTGAGAGCACACAGGAACACACCTTTAAGGAATCGATATCAAGCACACCAGTATGTATTTGCAAAGTTCTCCTCACAGCAAGGGTGAACTTTTTTCTCATATGAAAGCACCAAAAATGTGAAATTTCCAGAGGTTTTTCATGCTTTTTTTCTTTCTTCCTCTCAGACAAAGACAAAGCCCTGCATCATCTTTCCCCTCCACAAATACTGAGAGGGAAACAGAGTGTGAGGGAAGGGAGACGAGGAGAGGAGTGGAGGGGGCGCCACAGGACAAACTTTTTGACACATTCCTGGCCGATGGCTCTGAAACTCTCTCCTCGCCTTGCTTTCTCCTCTGGACCAATCCAACTTTTCCTTCCCTCTTCAGTTTTTGCGGTGGGTCGAGCAATTCTTTCCAAACAAGAGCAACCTCCTCTCTGATCCAAGCACTCTGGCTTTGATTATCTGGTTTATAAGCCTGTGGTCAAAATGCACACTTTGTGCACAGCCAGACACATGAACATACTAAGATGTGCACATACAAATCAAGTTTGCTTGGGCAAACCCAGCATAGCATAAACGTATAAACAAAGCCCACATGCTTTGGTTCCATCAGTCAAGCTTTGGGTCAGCTCTAACTCTCAAAACTTCAGCTTTTCTCTGGTTTACACACATGAACCTGGAATCATTTTACAGACCCACAGATATCCTCTGTGTTCAGGTGATCAATGGAAGCAGTGAGATGAAAGGTGACAGGTGACAGATACCCCCCCACACACACACACGTGCATGCACACACACTCACATACACACACACGTTCATGCACACACACTCACGTACACACACACTGAAAAAAGTACAGCCAAACACAAACTTGAACTCTGTGTTGAAGATTGCAAAAGCACATTTGCTGGACATGAAGCCTTTTCCCACAACTTTGAGCTTGAAGTTATCCATAGGAAACATGAATGTCTTCTCTGTCTCCTGAAAAAGGGGGTTAGGATCAAAAACTGTGTCTGGAAGTAAAAACTTTATTGGGAACAATGAAAGAGAAGTGAAGGGAAGAAATGAACATCTCAGAACCTTTGATTTCATGATGCTTCTGCTTCATACCATCCATTCATGGACTGATAAGAAGACCAGAAGAGAACGGGGGAAGAAGCCACAAGTACACGGTCTTTGGTTCCTGTTGGCGGCTGTGATTGACAAAGAACAGTTGGAGGAGTGGAGCGGCGGGTGTGAGAAGAAGCAGACAGTGTGGAGGCAGAGCCTAACAGAGAAGTGGAGCAAGGAGGAAGGCAATGAGAGAAAGGGAGGGGAAAATGAGCAAGAAAGAAGCTGGGCCCACATGTGAAAGCCATTACTCTCAGCCAAGCTGTAACACAACATTTCTCCTGAAGTGAAGCCCTTCCCCCTCCTTGGTCCTCCTTATCTCACTCCCTTGGACTAAGCTTTAGGAGACCTTCCAGAAACACCACCACAAGAACTGCATCCATGTTTTTGGGAAAATGGCAAAAATGTGGAATACGGTGTCCTAAAAACCAGGACGGTGTTTGTGCAGGCCCCCTCCTTCACTTTGGTTCTATCAAGTATTATAGTACCCATCAGTCTCTTCTATCAGTGCTCTCCGAACTTTATGACTCTTGCTTTGCTCCCTGTTCCATTTTTCCAAAGAGGCCCACGTCCTGTAATAGACCTTAAAAAATGACAGAACGCAATTGGCACTTAAACAGTAACATCTGGGATCACTTTAGACAGAAGGGGAGGAGACTGCAGCGGGTGCAGGGTGCTGTGATGGCGTTGAAATAGAAAGATGAAATGAGAAACACTGGAAAAGAAGGACTTGAACTGGACTGAGTAATAGAAGGAAGTACGTTTTATAAATGTAGACCAGAAACCTTAAAGAGCATAGGAAGCAGGAGAGTCTGTTCAAAAAATATAGGGAGAAACTCCAGACCAGTTTGAAGTTGATTTCCCATGAGTCCCATCAACCCATATATGGCTGCTAAGTTCCTCCCTATCTCTCTCTCCTTCTCTCACTCCCCTATTTTCTTATGCCTTCCTCGAGTGAAAAGGCAGATCCAAAGCAGAATGAGTAAATGTGCCACGTCGATACTGGATACTACGCTGGGACACAGTCCTGCAACAAGTCACCCACAGTCCAGTTCCACAGGAGAGACACCCGTGGGAGTAGAAGCCTCATTTTTATGAGTAGATGTTTTGCCATGGAAGCCAAAAGTGGAGACTGGATAACAGAAAAAGAGGAAATAAAGAGAGGAAAGATTCTTCCAACTCTTCTCTGCCTTCAGCGGGACAACAGAAATTGGAAAGGAGAGGCCAAGGAGGAGGGAAAGCATCCTGCTCCGTCATCCCAGTGTTCAGACTACCTGTTCAGAATCTTACTGGTGTACAGTAGTCTGCACATTGGTTAGACTGTGCATGGAAGTATCTCAGCAACCTTCACTGATGTCATCTGCTAATACACATGACTTAGGACAACACAAAGACCACAATACTGTAAAGCTCGGCCAAACACAGGGTCAAGTATGCTCTCACATTTCTCATTTAAAAATGTGCAAAATTATACTTCACTTCTCCTAAATGTCAGCAGTGAAGAATGCAGGTGGATGTGTCAGTGGTGTGTTAATGTCTTCATCATCAGCAGGTTCAGCCAGTCACGAGCTGGTACAATGAGACACGTTCTGTCCACAAATATTACCTAACTAACTGTTTGAAGTGAAGTCTCTGCTCTAAGGCAAAAAAACTCTGTTTGATTTGGTAAAATTGGTTTGTGAGTTCCTGCATGTGCATCTGAAGGGCATTTTGGAAGCTCTTGCATTCACACTGCGGCCCACAAATCAGTCACTTTTTTTCTGTGTGGGTTTGAAGGTCCAAACGTGAAGGGCACAGAGTCTGAGGCTGTTGCTCTCCTTTCTACAGACCGAAAGATCTGATGCCTGATCAGGCCTCATGCATCCGGACACGGCAGTGCCCGTACATGCAGAGTATAGACACCAGCCATCTGGGGGGTTTTCAGGCTCCCTGATGGAGCTCAGGAAGTCAACAGGGTGAAGGAATGTTTGTCTGCTTTGCTGCTAGACGATGACGTTTGGTCAGATTTAGTTTTGTGTAGAAAGTCACACTGAGACAGTCAGCAGAGGTTTAACTGAGGTTCCGCGCAGGAAAGACAGAAGGACTGGGTGTTTTACTGTGAGACTTGAGAGAAAGGTTGAGGCAGGGGGTAAAAAAAGAGGAGGTCTGCAGTGAAGAAACAGTCATGTGGAATTTCTTTGGGCAGATCTTGGATGCTGATGTTTGGACAAAGCTTCAGATTTTCCAGCCAGGAATGTGCAGAGTCTCGGGGAGACTGCTAACCACACAGGGGAGGGGGTGGGGGTGGTGGTGGGGGCTGCAGACAGAAAGAGTCAGAGTCAGGAGGAGTCGAGGGCAAAGAGGAGGTTCAAACCTGAAGATACCAGTGGCCTCAGTCAAAGAACAAGAGATATCTATGGATCTGGTTGTCATGAGAGCGGGAGGTGTGTGAGAGAAGCAGGCTTTGTGTGAAGAAGTGTGCACTCACATGAAGACCATCTCCTCAGATAATACACGTGACTGACCACCTTTTGCTTTCCAAATACTAACCGTATGAGAGCACACATGAAACAAAGCCCAGCAGGAGAATGAACCCCTGCTGGAATTGAAATCTCTTCATTTGGTTTTTGTGATGCATTAGAAGACATTTGTCTAGGCTGATCTCTAAAAGTCATGTCAATAGCAGCAGGAATAAAGTACAGTATCTGTTCTATATTCATGTCTGGAGAGGTTTGGAACATACAGTTCAAGTAATTCAGTGTATCTGAAACGTTACCGTGTGTCTTCCTGTGAGACTGTATATTTTTCTCTGCTATTTGTATGACTTTGTTTACACCAGGCCCTCATGTATACTGTATACACAAGTCTGTCCTGAGCGCGCACATGTGTGTATGTCTGAATTCGGGGTTGGGGTAGCTCCAGCTGTGTCAAAGTGAGCCGGTCCACATGCCTAAACTCCCAGAAGAGGAAAAAAGAAGAGGGGAGTGGTCAGAGGAGCGAAAGGAGGCCGTGGTGGGGGTCAGCTGTAGGTCCAGATGACAGCAGTTTGCTGGACAGAGAAGTCGGGTCAGTGATGCCCTTCGAAGTGTTGATGTGATGCAGTCGACTCCGTAAAATATCACACCATGACCTTTGCTACTTTGATGAAAATGTCCTCTGTACTCTCACGCTGTTGTCATGGTAACTCTTCTGCATTTTTTGTTTGCGTCGACACACAAACCGAGCAATGTATTTCTCTGTCCGATGTGCGGCAGCCCCCCCCCTTCAGCAGACCTGTTGTGGTGTGTCTGCCTGTCTACACTTGCTGTGCAGACCTTCTGCTCCTGTACAGCAGGCACAGACAGGCAGACAGATGGCAGCCCCACTTACATCCGTACAACAGCTCTCACGCCTCCTTCAGTAAAACACTGGAACCATTTATCATCAAACACGAACAAGTAAAAATGTCTGAATAAAATCCTGATCCACTGCTTTGGTTGTCATGTCTTGATGTTGCAACAGATGTGCTCAGAAGTTTACATACTCTGGAAGGAATTGTAAATTCTAGTATATTTGTCAGAGGTTGTGAATGATAACACAAAAACTGTTTTTCCACTAATGGATTAAGCCAGAGTTAAACAAGTGTTAACTCTTATTGAATCATAATGACGTCACGAACTTCCTAAATTAAACAAATCAAAAATGTTCATACCCCAGTTCCTAATACCTTGTTTTGCCTCCTTTTGCATCAATGACAGCTTGAAGTCTGGTGTGGTCGTTGAGGATGAAATTCTTTATTTTCTCTTACGGTAAAGCAGTCCATCCTTCTTGGCAGAAAACCTCAAGTTCCTTTAAATTGTTGGGTGTCTTGCTTGAACTGCCCGTTCAAGCCCCAGAAAGGCTCAATCATACTGAGGTCAGGAGACTGAGACGGCCGCTCCAGAACATTCGCCCGGTTCTGTTGGAACCAATGACAGGTGGACTTGTGTTTTGGATCGTTGTCATGTTGAAATGTCCAAGTGGGTCTCATGCGGAGCCTCCGAGCTGAAGAATGAAAGTTTTCCTCCAGTAGCTTCTGAAAACGTGCTGCAGTCATCTTGCTATAATTTTTTTCTAAGTTTCCTGTGTCTTTGTAGCTCACACATCCCCAAACCATCAGTGATCCGCCTCCGTGTTTCACAGAAGGAATAGCGTGATTTTCTCATAGGCCTTGTTGACTCCTCTCCAAATGTAGTCTTTAATTTAATTATATACTTTAATTATAGGCCGACCTGTTCATCCACCTGAGCCACTGCTTTGATCAAACAATGTATATGCAGATACTGCAGATATACAAGAAGGACGCCTCATCACTGGGAAAAAAAGTGGGAAAGGAAGGCAGGCATTGCTGACAAACCTCTGGAAAGGAAAGATTTGTTGTGAGTACAGTGATGGAAGCAAGAAGTAATGTCTGAGTTTGACATAAACACAAGAAACAATAAAGCTCTTTGAGTTTAGAGGTATTTTCTACACTGCAGTTGGGATTTTTGTGCAGAAAGTGTACAATAAAAATGAAAATATGTGCTCTGCTCAGTGACATGCTAACCCACCATAACTAAGCTTGAAAAGATCCGCAAACAGAAAACTTACTATAACTTACTATAAGACTTCCAGGAGAGGTCCCAGCCTGGAGATCAATATGAGATGAAACAAAAGCTAACAGAAGAACTGAGGTCTCCTTCAAAACACTGCATAGGTTTACGTTAAACTGACTCATGATAATAAATGCAAAATGTATGTGGGAATAGCTTTAAAATGCAGCTGGTTTTCACCATCGTTCACCTGTTGACCATGAGACAGGAATCTTTGGAAATTTCCATGAAATCTTTTGAGATTCTAACTGATGTGCAGAATCTGGGATTTAGTCCCAAATGTGGCGTAGCTTTAGATAATATAGGTTGAATAGAAATCCTTTGTCTTTCACTGCAGCTCATCGCACCACCTGAAATGCCCATTTCTCTGATTGTTTCTTTGTGTCTATGAATGCCCCACCTGTACTCTATTCACCTGTGCTGCAGACTTCCTATTTGCGTTGTGTGTAATGTGAATTGGCAGCACAAAGTGTTGTCTGTTGGTTTGTGACGATTCATATTTTATCTTGAAAAAACAGAGGTTTCTTACTTGAAAGGACCGCATCATGATTTTCTTAAGCCTTTCAGAGTCAACTATATCCATATAAATGATCATGTATTATCTTTGGAACACCAGAAAATGTGGAGGTCCAGAAGAGACAATTTTAAATAAATATATATGCCATTAAATCATTAAATGAAAGTGTCATTAATTATTCAAAATTGGCATTAAATAAATAAAGTTGGAAATCAATAAATAAATGTTGAAATATATCTGGCATTCAGATATATAAAAATGTCATTAAAAAGCACTTTTAATGACATATTTAATTATTTCATGGTCCCAGTGTGGGCTGGAAGAGATAAAATGAAATAAATATATTTAATATGAACATTTTAAAATAAAGGGTCATTAATTATTTAAAATGGAAAATAATTAATTTAAAGTGTCATTAAATGTGTAAATATTTTATTAAAATTCAATTTTAAATGATTTATTGACATATTCATTTTTTTATATTATTATGTCATGATTTAATGAAACATTTCATGGTCCCATTTGCAGAATTTTATTACGTCAACCGTCCCATCAAACTCGGTGGGCGTGGCTAACTCAGATCATCTGGGCTCCATTTCTCTGGTCTGGTCTAAACCTTATGGAGGCGTCAGTGACGGGAACTTTTGTGACTGTTTTTAGTGACATAGAGAGAATGTGAAAGCAGGACTTCTCATCTCTTGATACTCAGAACTTTTATTAAAGTTTTGTCTGGCACCTCACACACATTTCCTTCTCTGTCCACGTCTGCGGGAACTCCACAGCACCGCCCACTTCCTGATGTAGGATCGGTTCTGACGCCATGAGGGCTGCAATGGGTCGATGGGCTCTTCTTCCGGCTCTCTAGGGCAAGCAGGTAGAAAGCCGAGGGAGAAACCCACTTTTCCCTAAAAAACACACACTGCAGCCAGGAGTAAATGGTTCAGGGCCGGACAAAGACCAAACATTCCTGCGGTCGTGAACGGAGAAGGATATTTGACTAAGTGGCTCTCACAATAATACTACGTTTCACCAAAACAACATTTACAGCGTAAATTTGTGTGTGTGAGGAGCCAGACAAAACCTTAAAAAACTTGAATACATTCCTCAGTTTCATGACATCAGCAGTCCTGCGCCAAGATGAGATTCAAACCACGCAAGAGCAATGGATTCCAGATGATCTGAGTTAGCCACGCCCTCTGAGTTTGACGGGACAGTTTGACAGATAACGCCATGAAATGCTGCAAACCGGACTATGAAATTATTCATTAAATCAATTGATTAATTAATTTTCCAAATCAACAATTCCAAAATTGAGTGCCCTAGAAATTTCCCAGAATTCTCTGCGAAAAACCAGTGTGCATTGATGCTCACTAGATTGGGGGAAATTTACCACAATGCATTGCGTTTGAGCAATTTCAGCAAAAAAAGGTGCTTACATTCATTTTTTCTAGTAAAGCATCAACTTTTTCATCATCAGAACACAGTGGACTCGTCAGTAGTCTTTGTAAAATGCTTGGATTCATTGAAGATTGATTGAAGCCTCTTGCTTCACAAGAGGCACACAGAGCTCACTGTGTGCAGCACATTGGATTTAGAGGGATTGTTTTGGATTGTTTGTAATGTATATGGACATGATACTGATACAGAAAACAGATCATTATTGGAAGAAATGTAAAAAATATTAGAACGGTTAAAATGCAATACCCAACCGATAATATTGTGGTTGGAAGAGATTTGAACTGTGCTCCTGATGAATGGCTGGATAGATTCCCCACAAAGGCTCCCTCACACAAATATAACCATATTTTGTATCGTTTTTGTGAAAATAAAGCTCTTTATGATGCAGGGAGACACTTTAATCCAAATACAAGACATTTTTCATGGATTTGTTCAAATGGCAACAATAAATCATCTCACATTTCAAAGGCGGATTTTTCTGCGGCTCCAGTAACTAATCATTGTGTTGTATCTATAACCCGAATTCCTAGGATAAGAAATACTGAAAAAACAAGTTACTGGAAATTTAATGCAGAATTTTTGAAAGATGATCAATATTGTAATATGGATAAAAAAACTCTTATCTGTTAAGGAAAATATTAGTCCAGTCTCAGCTGGGAAAAAGTGGGAAATATTTAAATACGAAGTCAGAAAATATTCTAATCAGTATGGAAAAGAAAAAAGTAATAAAATGCAAAACAAATGAAAAAAAAACAGTTGGTGAGTGAACTAAATAAATGCTGTAGAGACAAAAATGTCTCTGACACAGATAGAGAAGAATATTTAAGACTGCAGTCAAAACTAGACACATTTTATGTAAATAGAGCCAAAGGAGCTTTCATACGCTCTGGAGCCAAATGGATAGAGGAGGGTGAAAAGAATAATTCATAATTTAGTAATTTAGAGAAATCAAGACAGGACAAAAATGCTATTAATCTGATAAATGTTGATGCTAATCTTTTAACTGATCCAAAAGAATTTTCTCCAAATGTTTATAAATGTTACCATAATTTATATTCATTACATTTAGGTTTATTTTTTAATAAGATGATCTTTAATTTTTATTTTAGTTTAATTATTGTAAATATTTAAAAGTTAAAGGGACTCATGGCCACAAAAGAAGTGTTTTTTAATAAAAAGTGTAGTGAGATTTTGTGTCTCTCTCTTGATTTTATCAGTAAGAAACTAGACCAAATGGTTCTGTTAGAGGCTACAGAGTTCTGGTTTAGCTGTTTTCATCAATAACATCATCCAAAGTACACGCACACACTCTTTATGCTTTATATGCTGGCAGAGGAATATTTACCATGAATCCATATAAGACTTTAACATGTTGTCCACACGTCAAATGAAGCTAGAATTGAGATTTTACAAAGAATTAAACTTAGGATGTATTCAGACTGACAACATTGTTTGGTCCGGTCCGAGAACACAAATTTGTTTCAGAAAGATTGAGTTTGGTCTGTAATCAGACTGCTAATTACGGGATATTTCTGTTTCGGACCAAAGCTTGTAAACAAAACCATGTGACTAAACATCTCTTCGGGTCATTGGCCAGGAAGTACGAGGTGGGTCAAAACAACAAGAGAAAGTCGTAGGTGCAGCGCTTTAAAGTCCTCGTCAGGATGGTTTATATTTCGATTACCAGTTTTGAACGACAGGAGCAACAACTTTTACGTGTTTCTTTAATACGGTGGAGGAATGCTGCAGGATGGTTACTGGCAAGAACGATGCCGTGTGCTTTAACTCAGAGGATGTTAGCAACTGCAGTTCTGAGGAGACGCTGGCAATGAATGTACGATGATAAGTGTTTATGAGAAATAGATTGTTGGGAAAACAGTGAGAAACAATGTTTTTCCCTGTAAAGAATTTCTGCATTTAACATTTATCACGTTCAGTTGTTTTAACCAGCCCGACCGCATTTCAATCAGTTGCTGTCTCATTGTGATCAAAGGATTGCAGGTTCGATTCCCGCCTTGCCCGCCCATGTGTCGAAGTGTCCTTGGCCAAGACACTGAACCCCACATTGCCTCTGCTGGAAGGTTGGTGCCAGTGTTCGGCAGCAGAGCCTCCATCAGTGTATGAATGTGTGTGTGAATGGATGAGTGGGCCTGTGACTGTAAAGCGCCTTGGGCCTTCAATGAAGTTAGGAACGCGCTATATAAATACACATCATTTACCATTGTTGAACTGCAAGCAACTAGCTGTTAGGATGAGGTCACAGCAGCACGTGACATTGTAATTCTCCCATTAAAATAATTGTATATATACATGCAATGTATGACTATATTTGTTTATAGACTGGACCTTATTTCATATTATGACGCATAAAAATTAAAAATCTGCATCTTTGTTTTGACTTGGCCACTCAAAGCACTGGAAGAAACTCAAATTTGTAATATCCCAATAAAATACTTAGAAATAATGATTGATAAAAGTATTTAGGATAGATTGAATATTAATATTTAATCAATTATTGACAAAAACCAAAAGATCTTAAACAGTTGGTTGCAAAGAAACATTTGAATTTTTGGTAGAATTTCATGGCTGTCCCCGATACTTACCTTAAGAAAATCAACCAAATCCAATATGACTTTATTTGGAATAATAAACAACACCTAAGTAGAAAAACGTTAAACCAACTGAGGAGGTCGGGTTAAATGTTGTTGATTTTGAGGTGATGAATGGAGTCAGTATATTGAAATGGCTAAAAAACTTTATCAAAAACAAACATTCAATCTGGTTTTCTGTACCTTCATACCTATTTCCTAAAGTTGGTGGCATTGACTTTCTATTAAAATGTGATTTTGATCTGACCAATCAAACTGTCTGAGTTCCACAAACAAATGTTACTCTTTTGGAGAATGATCCACACCCACAATTTCAGTCCACGTACCTCAACAATCTGGAATAATAGGTTTGTTTTTGAACAAAAGAAGATCTGTTTTATAAAAATTGGATGGATAAAGGAATACGGGCCATAGTTCACCTGATACCAAGTACCAGTTAGATTGCACATTTATTGAATATTCAGGAGTCATAAAGGCAATCTCTCCAAATCGAAATCAATTGATTCAAGCAAGTAAACAACATTCTTTGATTTTTGCTTCAGCTCCCATTCTTGTTGATGGACAATGCGTGTCTGTCAGATCCAAAGTGCAGTGATATATTTTTAAGAGCCTCCTTGACATATAAACTATTCCCTCTACCCAAGAAAAGATAAACTCTGTCCCCATTTTTTTAAAAAAAGTGATACTATTAGATCACATTTTTTTAATTTCCCCTTCTGCCAAAAATGAAAGAGGTCCATTTCAAAACTATTAACAATGTTTTTCCCTGTAAAGAATTTCTGCATTTAACATGTAATATTCAAGACAATATCTGTCATATATGGAAAGATGACATTGAAACCCAGAAGCATCTATCTTATGAATGCAATGTGGTTCATAATTTTTGGGGAGAATGATGTTGATGGCTTTCAACAAAACACACAATTCCGTTATTTACGTACTCTAATATTCAATTTGGTGTATTGACAAAGAAAAGAAAATTCTGTTTTTGTTCAACAACTGAGTTATCTTTAGTAATTGTTTTTATTTACAAATGTTTTCTGAAAGAGAGTCCCAATTTTTTATTTTTTTTAAACGAGTTTCATCTTTTTTGTAAATTTCTTAAAAACATCAAGAATAAGAATGCCACAAAACGTTTAAGTTGTTTGTCAGTTTATCTGGACTGATGTGACCTTTGCTTACCCTTTAATTTATGAATGCTCTTGTTGGGGTTTTTATCTTGTAATGCCTTAGATATCAGAAAACGGTTGGTAATATATATTTTTAACTAATTTTCATTTTATGTTGTTGCTTTGTTTTAAGTTCTAGTTCATTGCACTGTTTACACGATGGCCTGTTGGAAGTCGGATTCAAAACAGATATGTGAAACGTAAACTAAAGGTTGGATTCAAATTTTTTGCGCACAAAATATAAATGTGTGCACAACTTTGTATTTATGAATAGCTATCCTTCTTTTTGACAGCTATCCTACATCATAATTGTCTATCAAAGGTTTTCCTTAGAACGTCACTCCCGTGATAAATGAGGGACTGCTTAAAGTAATGATCGCGCTTTTGTAACACTGAGATAAGACCAGTGATTATTGTTAATGAGACACACTGGTTTAGTTTCATAAAAACAACAGTTTCCCATAAATCTCACTGAATGGAGCCTGCAGGATTCATGCCGTTGTGAGGACTTGAGACACAGTCTGAACAACTTAATGAACCAGTCACAGCCAGGCAGTGAAGCCTCGGATGTCTTCATTTTTGGCCCTTCGCGGAAGCGCCTCCTCCACTACAAGACACGCAGCTTGAAGCCTCCACACAGAACGTCTCATCATTAGTAATAATTCTTTCTAACGAATTTTTATTTTAAGGGAACGAATTAGCATTGTTTTTACTTCGTAGTTTTGCACTTGTTTGGCATTTATAAACCCACAATAGAACCATTTTGCTTTAGAATTCAGAAGCTGGAGGATTAAAGGTGTACGCATGACAATCCCTGAAACATTGTGGAGGAAAGTCTTAGTTATTGAGGAAACACGCACACACACTATTAATTCATTATGATGTACAGATTTTAAGAATAAACGTAGTGCCAACAGTTACCAATGAGGAATGATTCCTATTAATTCAGAGAAGTACATGTTTACACAGAGGAAACATTTGCTGTGTAATACATAAAAACAATCAACGAAAAACCTAACAGGATCACATTGGTCTGTGTTCCGGTCCCAGTCGTATTTGGTTTTGTTTTTTCAGAATCTCTGTATTCTATTTCATTTCTGTCAGAGTGGGACTTCTGTGTTTTTTTGGATCTCTTTGTCTCTAGTTTGTTTCAGGCGTGGTGGCAGAGCAGGCCCTGGGCATAGGCGAGTGCCCAGGGCGCCATCTGTTGGAGGGGTGTCGAATTGCAATGATTAGACCAAGGTTTTTTTTTTTTAAGTTTATGATAATTTTTACAAGTTTATAACAGTTGGACACAACACTCATTTAGTTTAAAAATAAAAAAGTAATTAAAACAAATAACTCAAAAGTTTGATGTAATCAATAACTTTGCGTGGTGCAGCGCCCCTCCCTGCCTGAGGCCGCCACTGTCTAAGCTAGGGGGGGCAGTGACGGTGTTTGTGTTTCTTTAAAAATTTAAGGATGAAAAAGTAGCAAAACGAGCCCCCAGGGACAGCTTTAAGGTCAAAAAAGGGAAGCAAGAGGACTAAAACCTGGCTCACAGCAGGGGTTTGTCTGTTTTATTTACATTCAACAGCTTGGAAATTCACCCCTCCCCTGCATTTTGGTCAAAAATACTCTCGTTTTTGGTTGAAAAAGACAAATTGACAGGAGATCTAGTTTTTTTTCTGTTTTTAAACCTTTGACAACCGAGATCTGTAAGATTTTAATACAGGAGATAACCTGTTTTAAGACCTTTGACCGTTTTTACCTTTGCCACTCTGTATTTCTCACGGTGAACCAGTGGTTACAGCATTCAGCTCTCTATGATTGTCTGTTTGAGCCCCGTTCGGAAACTGACGTTTTTCTTCTTATTTATTTATTTTTTTACAAAATAACAACTGATTATTATTTAAGTTTTTTTTTCAAGAGTTAAAAAAAACTATTTTTTTCTAGGGCGCAATGCAGCCCCGGGCCGGGTCTGTGTGGTGCTGAAGGGGTGTGGCTCCAAATTGAACCCCAGCTGATGGGGGCAGCCCTAAAAGCACCAAGTGGACCTCCAGCTGGCGGGAAGGAAGCCTCGCTGCGACCATCTCCACTGCAGCTTGGTGCTCTTCTCCACTTGTGTAGTCTGTGTTGCAGTTTTGTGTTGAGGTTTAATGATGTTTTAAGTGAAGCTGTAGGAGTGAACTGCTACTTTTTAGTACACACTTCTCCTGTTTGTAATTGCTTTCCCTTTCCTTTCATTTACACTTGAATGTGTTTCAGGACGGTTCAGTAATGGCGCAAAGGTGTCTTATGAAAGTTTGAGAAAGTCTCCCTTTGACAATTACAGGATATTAAGGGTGTGTGTGTGTGTGTGTGTGTGTGTGTGTGTGTGTGTGTGTGTGTGTGTGTGTGTGTGTGTGTGTGTGTGTGTGTGTGTGTGTGTGTGTGTGTGTGTGTGTGTGTGTGTGAATTGGGGACCATGGCGCACAGATCAAGAGGGAAAGAGCCAGTGTGGACGTTGACAGTGATGGATTTTTTCCATGAGATGTTCTGTGGAAAGCAGACATGAATGAACAAGAAACAGAAAGCTGCGTTTCTGCATCACGCATAAAACATGACATTCAGATCTCATGCCTCCTTCACTGAGGACACTGGAAACTGAGAAAGGAGCACAGCAACTCTTTGAACAAAAAACAAAGAAGTGCTGCTGTCACAACAGGTTTTACTCCACTGTGAGGTCCTTCAACAGCTCTGAGATGTCTATCTGTGCTTTACAGCATGCTGCAGTTGTGGTGGAGCTCAGTGCTCTCTGCAGATTCTGGGCACATTTGTTCAAAGATGTAAGGATGTGGGTTGTGTCCTTTTGATCATGGAAGCACAGAAGGACTTCGTTGACTTCCTGGTCAATCTTTTGAGAGAGGACTGTGGGAAAGACGCTGCTCACACCCTCCAGGATGTTTTTTCTCAGATTCGGGTCACGACAAACAAGGTTTAGTATGAAAAGACCTGGGACAGAGAAAATGTCAGGCACCTTTCAAAACATGCAACCAAGGGAAAACATGAAAGGACTAGAGCGTTCTGTACCTCTGGAGGTCAGCAAGTTGTGAATTTTTTGGAGGAAAGGGGTTTCCACGAAGGCGACAGGGGGACAGCTCATCCCCAAAGAGCTGTCCTTGTTGTCTACGTCAAACATGATGGCGTCGTATAAATGACCACCTGCAAAGACACCCAAACCTCACTCACATATTTGCATAGGAAAAACCATTGACTGTATATAGAGAGCTGGACTGAGCAATCCCTCCCACCTCGTGATCCAAATAGAAAGTATCCACCGACTCCAAGAAACCAAAATCCCAGACTTTTAGAGAAATAAGCAGGTATTATTCCATTTGTCAGAATAACCATTCTTGATCCGAAAGCTTTTATTAACTTCCTGCTCATCTTAATTTTTTAAATGATATTTTTTCTGTAGTGAAAGTTCTTCAGCTTATAAACTGACCAACTAGTGAAAGCATGTGGTGCCCGCTGGCGCCCTCCTTGAACATTCAAAATGTTTGACAGATTCTCCTGAGCCTGCTTTCAGTGAAGGGGGAATGGACTTCAAACAAGCTCACTCCTGATTGGAGACAGCAGTTGCTGGAGAAAATTCAGATCGACTTTGACCAATCACGGATTACTGACGACGTTTGGTTTCAAACGGTGACGTCTGTCTCGTGGATAGATAGTGAATGAATTGGCTTCATTTTGCTGGAGCCGGAAATAAACCATTTTCTATGGGCGGCGCCACATTCACTCAGTCCAGTTCTCTTATAGTCAATGGTAAACAGCCATACAGTTCTGCCTCCTGATTGACCTTCTTTCTCCAAAGCACTGATGTGTTCCAGCCCATCACCAACAGTCACAGTCAATCGACTGTCTGGTCTGAACCCGAACCATTCCTTTGCCACTTCCAGCATGACAGGGTCCAGTTCTACAACTTCAACTGACACTCTGGGAAGAAAATCCCTCAGAAACTGAGGCAGGCCTCCTCCACCGAGCCCCACCAGGAGAACGGACACCGAGACATCTGCAGGAAAGAAGGGAAAGAAGGACTTAATCCACATAAAAATAGAGGATTTAAGCAGTGTTGGGAAATCAGACCTTTAGAAAAAGATTCAGATTCATGAAGACCAGAACAGTGCTGCATGGTGTGGTGTAGTGGTTAGCACCCTCGCCTCTCAGCAAGGAGACCCTGATTCAATTCCCTGATGGGACTTTCTGCGTGGAGTTTGCATGTTGTCCTTGTGCATGCAGGGGTTTTTTCCAAGCACTCCCACAGTCCAACAACGTGAATCATGTTTTCCGGTTACTATAAATTGCCTCCAGGTGAAGGGACGGTCCTGCAACAGACTGGCAGCCTGTTCAGGGTGTACCCCAACAGTAGCTGGGTTGGCTCCAGCAGCACTGTGACCCTGTAAGGGATTGAGCAGGTTCTGAAAATGGATGGATGGAAAACAGCCTTAAAAAAATAGTTTTGGCTGTAAAACAACCAACACCACCACCTTCCTGTCTGCATCCGACCTCTGATGCCCTTTCAGACATTGTTAATAGAAATGATGCTCTAAAATGTCTTTCATGCCTCATGAAATGTCTCATTTATTAAGTTTGTATCCTCGTTAAACCTTAATTTAGAGGCAGCATAGTGGTGTAGCGGTTTGCACTCACAATAAGAAGGTCCAAATTTTCTTCCCCGCTGTGACCTTTCTGTGTGGAGTTTTCATGTTCTTCTTGTTCATATGTGGGCTATGACCAGAAAAACCCACATAACATACACACCAGTCTAGCTTCCTCCCACCGACTAAAAACATGCTTTTTGATGGCCCTCAGTTGGCGGGTGCCTAAATCCAGGCCTCGAGGGCTGGCCTTCTGCTGGTTTTCCAGAAACCCTAAATATAAACAGTAGCTGGTTGCTAAACTAAACTAAACAAATTAAGGTAAACTGGCATCCCTGCCCTTAAACCCTCCCTCTGTTTTTTCCCGTGTCTTCCTCTACTCGGTATGCACATGCATCTTTGCATCTTTTTACTGAAGCATTACTCTAAACATTAGTTTTTTTTTACTGAAGCATTACTCTAAACATTAGTTTTTTTTACTGAAGAATTACTCTAAACATTAGTTTTTTTTACTGAAGCATTAGTCTGAGCATTATTTTTTTACTAAAGCATTACTCTAAACATTAGTTTTTTTTACTGAAGCATTACTCTAAACATTATTATTTTTTACTGAAGCCTTACTCTAAACATTAGTTTTTTTTTACTGAAGCATTACTCTAAACATTAGTTTTTTTTTACTGAAGCATTACTCTAAACATTAGTTTTTTTTTACTGAAGCATTACTCTAAACATTAGTTTTTTTTACTGAAGCATTACTCTAAACATTAGTTTTTTTTACTGAAGCATTACTCTAAACATTAGTTTTTTTTTACTGAAGCATTACTCTAAACATTAGTTTTTTTTACTGAAGCATTACAAGCATTAGTTAACATTGTTTATGTTGACCTAAAGGGACTTCCATGTGTGGAACGACTGCTGGATGGCTCGTCCCGACATTCCAGAACATGGACGGACAGTTACATTAAAACCAACATTGCTCATTTTGGTTCTAATTTCTTTTGTTCTGTAACAGTCAATCAAAAGATGTTCCAGTTTCATCTTCATTGCAGGAGGTCATTGGACAGATTTTAACAAGACAGCTCCACTTAACTATGGCTCTGAGTTAAGCCAGATAAGCCAGGCATGCCTCTGATGTTTTCTAGGATTATTTTATTGTTGACGTTTTTGATTACAGGGGAACTATTTTCTGCATGACAATGTTTACAACCTACTTGTCCTCCATTTAATGTTTGTTTAAGGCTTTATACATTGTTTTTGTTGGAGAACTGGTCCAGTTTATGTTCAGATTTAGAGGTTTATGCATGAGATCCCCCATGAAAATAATTGAAAATATGGTAGTCCTTCTCTGGCTCTGCCATATTATCTGCTCCAAGTGCCTCCTGTATTTCCAACCCATCTAACATTTCTGTTCACAGCGCTCTGTACCAGTTTCAAAAATGAGATATATAAAACTTTTTTCAAATGAGGTACTCCAAGGCCTTCATTTTCTTTGCTTTGAGTCACTTCTCTATTTGTCCCCCACAATGGTTTTGTTATCTGTTTATTTCTAAACATGATTGCTTTCTGTGTTGGGGGAATATTGTGGTTGGAAGAGAATTTTAGAAACATCCTTTATAATTGACATCTTAGTTGTGTCGTGGGAATTTGTTAGTTGATGGAATCACTGAAAACCATATAGAGACAGAACTCAGTGAAAGGGTTTCCCACTGCCCAGCCTGTGCGGGCTCTTCAAACACACCTGTGTCCTGTTGCGTTCTCACTTCAAGCAAAGCAAGAGCAGCGACCATGACCTGATGATGAGCACAGCAGAGGAAGCCACTGTCCACCAACAGAGAGGCAGGGGAAGCCGCAGCAGCAGCGGATGCCTTCGCTTTCTTTTTGCTCTTCTTGTGGCGTGAAGCTGCAGAGACACACACCATACTCAGTTTCTATTCATCACTTTAAAAAACCTGTTTCATTGTTATTGCTGTTGAGAATTTCTTCTTATAAGTCGTTGGTTTTGACACAGAAGCGGGGTGACTACCACTGTATGTGTCGTTTCCATGCTGACATTTTTTTCCTATTGTACAGGTGAGTTAAGCAAACTTAATTTTTTTTAATTGCTGAGTTTATTAAACAATAGATAAAAATGTTCATTAAATTATGAATTCATCAAATCAATAAACTAATTTTCTTTTGAAGCATTTTCCTACATTTATGCCAGATAAAGTGAACTGTGTTTCTGTTTGTTTTCAGTGCCACAATTCACAAGTTCATAAATAAAACATGTTTTCAATTTAAATCACCAGTTATGTAAAAACTCTTTCCAAACCAACAAAGCTGGTTTTACAACAAACAAACAGAAATCAATTATTCTGATTGAATGTGTTGGGCTTAACTTTGAACATTCAGCAGTTTGATACCCAGATCTAGTCTTTAGAAATTCCAAACAAAAATAATAAGAAAAAAATCAAACGCACGCATCACATTCTGCTTTTTTGAATGTGCTTTTTTTAACTCCACATTTACGACATTTCAAGTTTAAATTCAAATACAGCCTATAAACAAATTAAAGTTTTAATTTTAATCATGCAGATTTATGGTTCTGTTTTAAGTAAAACGTGAACAATAAGCAGGACCTGATGACATCAGCCGACTCTCTGACTGGACAAGAGCACTGTTGGACAGGAACACCAGTCTGCGATAGGGTTCTCCATCATCCCCTCGAACATTCTCCACACAGTATTCTCCGCTGAGCTGACTTCTGCCCCTGAAGACCTCCTCTCGCCATCCGAGATCCCCTCCTACTGTCAGAAAAGGAACCTGCACCATCAGACAGTGATGGTGTTCTGTTATCTCTGTTTGCATGACCCAATGGGCTTTGCGTTTAAAAAACAACTCTCATGTTTCACCTGGTGGTTGGCAGGCATACCCGGGGGAGCCAAGTCCATCACCACTGGTGACAGCTCTGCTTGGACTGCTTGCATGTCTGTGTACTCCTGGTTTCTGTGCATTGCAACAATGACCAGTCGTCGGAAGTTGGCGTTGGCTGCAAGCTGTCCTCTGCCCTCAGATGAGCTGTAGAGCCAACCTGTCTCACTGCCTCGAGGAACTGAAACACAGGCATTTTTAAAAGATAGAGAACAAGACCAAATGGTAAAACTCAGTTGTTTTAAAATAAGATCAGCTCACCAATAAATATAGCAAACTGGTTAGAGCGTGGTATTTTGGCTCCTGGAGGACTATCTTGCACTGTGAGTGTGTATCTGGGAAGGCCACTTTGTGCCTGGCAGAGCGTCAGTGAGACGTTTGAGTCTGGGTTCACACTCGTGCGAAGCCTCTTTCTTAAAACAGAGTATGCTTGAAGCTCCCTTACAGCTAACAATAGTTTACAGACTTGTGTCTGCCTGACAGGAGCTCCACTGTCTCCAATGCACATCTCCAGAATGGGGGTGGCCATGGGTTGACGGAACTTAATGCAGACAAGAACAAAAACAGGAAGAGCAAAGGAGTCTTGTTCTTCGGTTCCTCTCTCTTCCTGCATGCAATGAAGCCTCACTGCCCAGCCCATGTGAACAAAGTGCTCCACAGCCAGAGAGATGACATTCTCCTGAGCCAGAGTCACACAGATATATCGTCCCCCAACGCTGAGGACGCGGCTTACCTGTAAATACATGACACTACAGTGAGGAAAACTACAGTGGCCGAGACCCGCCAACGCAGCAAGATAAATGAGTGCAAGCAAACTCTGCAAATAAAAAGAAATGTTGAAAATAACAAGAAACACTACTGCAAACAAAAAAGGCACAAGGAAAAAGGCGTTATTGGGGATGAGTTTTTACCGATGCACTGGACCAGAAGTGAAACATTTTAGCTGTCAAGTGTTTCCACTCAGATGGGTTTTCGTTCCAGGCTTTCAGTACCCGTCAGTCTGGGGTAGACACTGCTCTGGAGGGAGACCATGGAGTGGTACATGGAACTGTTTTTTGCTGCATATTTGAATTTAGCTACAGAACACAATTCTCTTTTCGTTCATGTTCTTTCTGCATACTAATTTCTCCATGTTAACCAACGCTAACAATAAACTGGCATCCTCCAGTTTACCTTCAAACCTGGGGCTGCATGGCCTAACCAAATAACATTAAAAAGTACACATGGTGACAATGAACACTAATATCTTCAATTACTTTCTTTTAGGGCTGGATGATGAAACAAAAACATTAGATATAGTGATAGAAAATAGAATAGAATAGAAGAATGAGTCTATTGAAATAGACTTTTGTTTTGAACACTCACCCATTGCGAGCATTTTCTCCTCTTTGGAGAGTTAAAGTTAGAGAGTTATTCGCCACATGGCAAGTAAATATTTGTGTAATGTTTATTAGCTCTCTTTTGGGAAACTTCTTTTGACCTGTTGTCCTCTACCATCTGAACGCGAGGTAAACATGCACGAACGAGAAACCCCTCACCCCCGCTGGCACTTCACCTGTATAACATTTAGTTTAAGCCGATAAAACAGCAGAACATGCAGTGGTTTGTCTGGACTGGAGGATAAATCCGCTGGATCCATAGCACAAACAGAAAGTTTATTAAAGTTTGTAAATTTGGAGATAGCACTACTGTTAGACGCTAATGCTATGACGCTAATTATGCTATGCTAACAAGGGTGTCACATAAATGTAATCACAGCCACTTTAATGTCAGACAATATTTTCATGAACCGGCGTTTGAGACGTGGCTGATAAATGAAACAAAATGAATTCATAGGACATTTATAGGACATAAAAAATCTTATTTTATAATTATTTCAAAATTGAATCTGTGTTTTAGCAGAGTCTATGTGGCATTACAGAGCCGGGATTCCACTAAAAACTGTGACCTGTCAGATGTTGTGTTGCCATTCCCCAAGAGAGCGCTGCAGCTTTAACAGAAATAAAATATATCAACAATAAATCAAGTCACCTATTCCCAGGGCCGGCCCTGTCTCTCAGTTACATTTTCTACCACTTGAGCTGTAAAGTTTGGTCAGGGGAGCAAAATGACTAAGTCTAAACAATCCTTTATTCTGAAGAATGATTTGGTTTTGAAAATTGACCGGATTCTCTCGATTACATTTCAGTCACTTGCACGCTAAAAGGAGTCTGGGGGCGTCTAACACAAGAAAAGTTGTATGTAGACATACAAGTGGACAGAAGTGGCAGCGTTCTCGCATTGTTAATTGCCAGGCAAGGAGTGTTCTTAACAGTTGTTTCCCTGTTGCTCTCAGACTGCTCCCTCTACTGGCACAATTGATATATCACTGTGTGGCATCAGCAGACATTCTGACATTCAGCATGGCTTCACGACATGTGGATGTCCAGTGTCCATCCAGTTTCATGTGATGTCTTGAATGCAGACAGGAGCAATGCTACTGAGTATTCTGCATTTGTAGGTTATTATGTCATTTGAGTTGATTCCTTCTACTCTAAAGGAATTTTGGATTTTTGCTGTTGTTTTTGTTTAAAATTTTAATAATATTTCTGAAGAATATTCAAAAGTCTGTCCCAGGAGTTTGATTTTGAGGAAGAGTTTAGCCAATGTTAGGTTGTAACAGCACAAATACAGTATATTATCAAAAATTAATGATGTCGAAAAACTCATCCATGCATTTCTTACGTCTAGGCTGGATTACGGCAACTCTTTGCTAGCAAGGTGTCCTAAAAGTTCTTTAAAAAGTCTTCAGCTTGTTCAAAATGCAGCAGCTAAATTGTTAGCAGGAACCAGCAGAAGAGAACACATTACTCCTGTGTTTGCTGCATCTGGCACAGGGTGTCTTGAATGTGTGCAAGGTACAATGAAATCTGTAGACTATCAAGGCATTCTGGAGAGAAATGTGCTGCCTTGTGTCAGAAAGCTTGGTCTCAGTCGCAGGTCATGGGTCTTCCAACAGGACAACCATCCAAAACACACAGCCAAAAACCCCCAAGAATGGCTGAGAGAAAAGCGTTGGACTATTCTAAAGTGGCCTTCCATGAGCCCAGATCTGAATCCCATTGAACATCTGTGGAAGGAGCTGAAACATGCCATTTGGAGAAGACCCCCATCAAACCTGAGACAACTGGAGCAGTTTGCTCATGAGGAGTGGGCCAAAATACCTGTTGACAGCTGCAGAACGCTCATTGACAAATACAGAAATCGCTTCATTGCAGTGATTGCCTCAAAAGGTTGTGCAACAAAATATTAAGTTATGGGTACCATCATTTTTGTCCAGGCCTGTTTCATTAGTTTGTTTTTTTAAATAATTATGTTAATCAGCAATTCAAAAGTGATGGCTGATTTTGATTATTTAATTTTCAATACATTTTTATTTATTGTTACTTTTGTAAGTTTCAACTGATTTCAGTGAGAATTGTGGGTTTTTCCTTCTTTAACTGAGGGGTACCAACAATTTTGTCCACGTGTGTATAATTTTCATTACATCCATTATACATATTTCTCCACAGAGCTAAGCAGAGGGAAGATGGTTTTAAATACCGGGCCATGGCGGCCCATTCCCCCAAATTAGTGGCCAGTGTGGGCTTAGATTAGATTCATAATGTATTATATAAATATAATAGTGAAATACTAAAACTGCAGATTTTCTCTTATTGCTATTACTATTGTTACCATCTACTATTTGTACCATATTTACATGCAACTTACCATTAACATGTTTGAGTTTTATTTCAATACCAGTACCAATTAGTTAATAGTAGAATACTAGAAGTTAGAAGCTGGGGAAAGGAAGGTGCACTGGAGTTCCTTCCTCTTTTCTCATTTACTTCTCCTCTATTCTTCTCATTTATTTTGTAATATAAAGTATGTCTTTTCTTAGATATCTGAGAAGACCAATTGCATCATGTTCCTTCAGTGCATCCTAAAATGCTTAAAATATGACAGGAAATAAATATTTATTTCTAAACAACCTACTCATGACCACACATTTTCTTATGAGCCACAAAGCACTCAAATTTGACAGATATAGTTTTTTGTTGTTTATTGTAATGTATATTTTTATTGCCTGACATAAAAACTTTATATTGATAAAAAAATGATATTCCCTAGCTCTACTTTCTCATTTGTTTTCCAGATCATACTCCAGTTTTTTTTCTCCTTCTCACAGCACTATACAGTTAAAAACCATCCCCGATAATCCACTTCTGTTGTGACTTTGTTATTTGCATTTTTTTTTTATTTGCATCCACATTTCCTTTTATTTGTAGTATTTCTTTTTTTTGCAACATCATTTTTAAAATTTTCAGTAGTGTTTGCTTTATTTGTAACGATGTCTCATTATTTGCAGCTTTTTTTAATTCGCATAATTTTTTATTTAATGCTTGCACTTTTTTTTGCTGCAATGGCAGGTCTTGGACACAACAGAAAGCAAAGATGAGTACGTTTATTAAATGAGCTGGTTTCTTACCTCATGAAGCATTCTGCTGGCCATTGCACCTCCTTCTTCTGATGCCATGGCATCCAGGGTCCCCTTATCCAGAGAAACCTGGAAACTAGCATCCTCAAACAGAGTTTGGGTTGCATCCATCTGATTAAAGCTGAGGCATGGTCTGCGTGAAGCATTGCGCTGGTTCATATGGGTCACTACTGTCTCACTTATGTCTATATTAGTCAGATGTTTATACCCAACATCATACAGCTGTTCACTCAGCTCAGAGTTTCCACAGCCAATCACCAACACCTGAGAGACAAAGCAAAGCTCACCTTCAATGAGTTCGAATAACGCAGCATAAAAGGGTAAGAGAAAAAAGTTGTAAATTTACGAGAAAAAAAAAGTCAAAAACGTACAAGACAAATAGTCATAAATTTACAAGAAAATAACTATTGGTATGTTTGTCTGAGCTATGGTTGAAGATGAAAGATGTAGAGCATCTTATGAAGCTTTATTTCCTGTGTCAAAAACAAAGACATTTTAAACATGTCGTCAGCAGGTTGTTTAGATTTAAATCTTTATTTCTTATCAAACTTTAAGCACAACAGATGCACTGAAGGAACACAGATTTTATTCCAACAAACTAAAAAAAGGCATAAATATTACAAACTAAACAGATAATTAAAGTTTTTAAAAACAATACAAATAAAACAGATCGCTAAACTGCTTGATCAATTCCATTTAAAAACAAAGCCTTAATTCTACAAATACATTCTAATGTTTTCAAGTTTTACAGAACAAACATCAAATTAACAACATTTTTATCAACATCCTGTGAATAAACTAGGAACTAAAAGCAAATTCTCTGAATATCTTCAGGTAGTCTAAACTGTTGCTGCTGTGAAGGTCTGAACTTTGTTGTTTTTCTGGAGAATTCTGGTTTATTTCGGTCTGAGATTGAATATGCTCGGTGTCACTGCTTCAGGTGATAAAAAGGTTGGTGCTATTTCCAGTTTAAGACGGAACATGTCTTCTGCAATATTGTATCAGCCAAATTCTAACACTATTTTACACAGAAATACTGTAGACATTTTTTTTCGGATTTCTTTAGAAAAATTAAAATTGCATCAAAGTAATTTATAAATGTTATGAACACGTCTTTCCTGTCATCTAACTGTATACTCAATGTCAAACATGCTTAGAAAACAAGGACAGATTTAATAAAGATTTCATGATTCTACCTACAGATGATCACATTTTATTACAAATCAGAACAAAAATGCCTGAAAACATTCAAATGTTTTGGGTTTTTCTCATTTTATATTATTTTTGACATTAAAGCTGCAGCTTTAAGGAGGCGGGAGGATTGAGCACAGCATCCGACATTCTACACAGACGCTGCTAAAACAGTGGATTAAAATTTGTTATTTAGAAAATACAGTTTTTATGAATGTCCTATGAATTCATCTTGTTGTATTTATCCACTGCGTCCTAAAGACCGCACTGTGAAAATAATGTCCAACTTTAAACCAGTCCGTGATCACACAGAACCACTAGTTAGCACCATAGCATTAGCGGCTAACAAGCTAGCACCACAGCATTAGCGGCTAACAAGCTAGCACCATAGCATTAGCGGCTAACAAGCTAACACCATAGCATTAGCGGCTAACTAGCTAGCACCACAGCATTAGCGGCTAACACCATAGCATTAGCGGCTAACTAGCTAGCACCACAGCATTAGCGGCTAACAAGCTAGCACCATAGCATTGGCGGCTAACAAGCTAACACCATAGCATTAGCGGCTAACAAGCTAGCACCATAGCATTAGCAGCTAACAAGCTAGCATCATAGCATCAGTGCGTAACAACAGCGCTGTCTCCAAATCAGCACATTTTATGTTTGTTGCAGCTTTAAGTGAAGCAGCTTTATCCTCCAGTTTTAACTGGATCCTGTTAGAAATCTCCACATATTTTGCTGTTTCATCAGGCAAACTAAACGCTGCACAGGGGAAGTGACCGCGGGGGTGGGGTCTTGTGTGTTTGGTTTACTTTGCCGTGCAGACGGTAGAGAAGAAGAGGACAAAAGAAATTCACCAGAAGAAGAGCTAATAAACATGACTAAGTTATCACAAACATTTACTTCCACAGGGCTCTAGACACTGGTTGCACATAACCTTTTTTCTTAGGTGCACCAACATGAAAGCTTAGTGCATCAATCTTTTTGACCTCACTGAATTTTCCTCGGCAGGTTTACATGGTCACTATCCTTTTTAATTGCTGTCAATATTGGCATTAAGACTTCAAATTGATTAACTTGCAAACTGGTAAACATAAAGCCCTTTATTTGAAACACAAAATGATAAATTACATGAAAAAGTTGTTGCTTAAAGACCCACCCTAATTAAATGTGAGTTTTGGGTGTTTTTAATATGTTCTTGTAGCACATTTCTATTGGTAAAGAACATATACAAATATTTTAAGATTAAAACTACATTTCTGAGTATTTCTTTATTCAAATAAAATGCACTGTTTAAAAAGGCTGAAATCTATGACGGCAAGTGAAATGGGTGGAGCCAAGTCCCCCTGCTCCGCCCCATTCTGATTCATCTGCTTTTAGACAAATGGATCCATGAAAGTATTTCCTGTTTGTTTTCCTCATCTGAGCTGGAATCTGGACCAGAACTGTATGGTTGAAAAAAATCTGATATTGCTCAACATTGTAATTGCACTGTAATGTTAGCTTGGGGGTGTGCGGGGCTGTTATGAGGTAAGATAGCTGTCAAAAAGAAATGTATTCATGAAGACAAAGTTAGCAGAAAAAATATGACCTTTACATACATACAATACAACTTTTAGTTTTACGTTTCACATGTCTGTTTTGAATAAGATTTTACTTTGTCTAGAATACAAATTTCTCCTGTTAAATCGCTGTCAAAAATACATCACGGGGTCACAGGCATAAACATCGAGTCCCGGAGCATTGATTCTTCCAACTGTGCATGTGTGTTAAAGTTTACTTATCACAATAAAATAAAATAGAACTCTTAGGAATTATACTAATTTTATAATGAAAAAATTATCTTGATAGCCATAGTTATGTTGAAAATTTGATAAAATAGATTAAAACAGTGATCTCCAGACTCATTTTCTGGTTTTCAGGCTCCAACAGGTGATGGTGTAAACAATGCAGCAGAGGGTCGTTTTAGAACCACGAGTGGAAAACAGTCTAGAAAGACGCAGCAGACGTACAACTCCGCTCATTCAGTGTAAAATAAAAACATGTCTGCTGACATTATTGATAATCAGAGGATAACGAAGCAAAAAGGGTTAAGCTAACTTGGAGATAAAGCCGACTGTTGCGGCAGTAAAAACAAACCAAAAAAAAGAAAATTAAAAAAGTCACTAGGATCAGAATACCCAACTGTCTTTCTGTTTCAAATTTTTTAAACTATCGTTACGGTCAACTGCCAGTTATCCTACTTTAGCTCTGAGTTAGCTTAGCTGTCTTTGTTATTTGCATCCAGACAAATTGAAAACAATAATTAGAATAGTCGTAACTTGCAGTTATTCGTGAGAAACATGGATGATTTGTGCATTGAAATTCTGACTACATTGCACAAGGGACTTATCACAGCCTCACCCTCACTTCGTTTTTTAATGCTTTCAACATGTTTTAAAAGGGAACAACAACAAACAATGATGTCAGACTCACCTTAAAATTACAAATGTCATTATTAGTTATGAGTAAAAACAACTTTAGGCTACAAAAGGAAACGTAAAATCAAAACAACAATATTATGAGCCTGAGAAGATCTCAATGCTACATAGTTTGTCCACGTGGCGTTACCGTAGGGTGACGTCATGATTAGTAGAAGGACCCAGGTCCGTTCTGCCAGGCTGAGCAGATCTGGTACCTACAGCGTATCTATGCACACAACGGCACGGCAGACCGGCAGCAGCAGAGAGTCAGGGATCTCTCTACCGCCAGCTCGGGCGTTTTTATTTTATATTCTCTTATTAACATCTCTTTTTCTTATTAATATCTCTGTTGTTGCCACCACTTCCAGGTCAGTGTCATTGTTTTCATGCTCTGCTGATGTTGCCTGGCCAAAAAAAGCAGCAGGACTTGGCTATTATCTTTTTTTCCAGCAGAGCAGGATAATTGGGATCATTTTCCTGCCAGGGGATCAATAACATTCTATAAAGTTTAATTCTATCAGCTCATTCAGTTGAATTGATGCTCCAGGACTCGATGTTTATGCCTGTGTCCTCGTGATGTATTTTTGACAGCGATTTAACAGGAGAAGATTCAAAACAGACATGTCAAACGTAAAACTAAAGGTTGTATTCATATTTTTGCTGCTAAGTTGTGCACAAAATATGCATTTGTGCACAACCTTGCCTTTATGAATATGCTTGTTATTGCCAGTTTTCTTCCTCCATAAAGGTGAATGACATAAACACCGCTGTAATGGTGTTAAATGTGTTAACCGTTAGGAAGTTACGGTGGACGAAAGAAAGGATTTCAACAGATTTTTTCATTCACTCAAACTGTCGCCAGCATCAGGGGCGTGCGCAGAGTGCTCGTGTACGGACCCAAACTCAACGACTCAAATATGCAAACTCATAAAAAACAACACAAGAATTCTTGTTTGAGTGAGTGACATCAGCACACACTTTCAGGAATGAGACTCTCAGGGTCGCAGAGATTGTGTCTTTTCCCCACAGAAAGGCTGGGCACCATGTTGGTCACACTAAGGCTGACTAACGCACTAACCCTCTAACTTTTACTCGCCAATGAGGATAAAATATTTGCAATACTTTGTGGCAAAAAGCGGTGAGAACAGAGAAACTTTAGTGCTGGGTGTTTTAAAAACGCAGGCCGACTTTTTTACATGAATGATCTCATCAGATGTTCAAAATCTAAATTCAAAGCGGCTGATAAGAAATCTCTGATGACCCAGCATTCCAGCAGCATTTAAATGCATCTCTTATGCAGGAATCTGACATCAGATGTGTGCATAAATGTGGTTTCGTGTGCGAAACACGCGATTCGTGTGTCATTTTGAAAGCTTTGTGCATGTGATTAGTTTCAAGCTGTTGTCATTTTAAGGTGAGCTGTGGTGTAAAGTTGTGTTGTTAGTTATATTTTGTATTGTTTTTATGTTGTACTCATGCAAAAAAGGTGTTGTATGAGTAACAAATAAAGACTCGACGCGCACACCAGCTGGTGACAGTGTTTTCTCTCCACAGTCCCTGACTTTCTGCAGAGGCAGGAGGAACGAGGCGCTCCGGCTGGTCTGACGTGGAAAAGGCTTTCGCGGTCGTTTGCTCCTCACGTGAGCCGTGAAAAATGAAAACGAGGCGTGTGAAATGTTGGTCATTTTATCACCTGTTCAGAAATAACATGTTGAGATGATATTCCTCTGAATGTGTGTTAAATGTCTAAAAATGACACTAACTTAACCGCGCTGTGGGACGCGGCCACTCAGGGTTTGAATGCGCGACCACACGTCAGACATGCGGACAGGAATCTGTCAGAACAAAAGCCTTTAAACAGCCTTCCGTGTACAGATACGGTTATCAACCAAGATCTTGTGGATTTTAGCAGCCCAGTGTTAATAATGTCGCTGTGTGCATGTCACCGATGAACGTGGCTGCTTTACCTTATCTTGAACTTTGATGTACTTGTGCAGAATGCCGCAAAGCTTGTTGTAATCTCCATACCACTCGAAAGCTTTCTCTCCACGTTTCTTAAAGAACTTGTCCCAATATTCTGCAGAACTGAACTCCTCTGCGGCTCGAGGTAGAAGACTCATAATCTGACACGTTTCAGCAGAGCTTCCTCAGCAGTTGTCACTACGCGTGTTTGAGATCACCCAGACGGACGCACTGCAGCGAGGATCGCCTGGATTGCAGTGCATGCTGGTTAGTTTTTGAACTGACGTCACATGTGCGCCGCCACGAAAGTATCGCGAGAAGGGGGCGGGAGCAAGGCGCCTGCCTAAGCCAGCTGCGCCGCCTATAGACGTGTAAAGAGAAACGCATCATGGGCTGTCGCCGCCATCTTGGAGAGGTCTAGGAGGTCCTCAGTGCTTCGAAAGAGGAAGGAGTATTTATTACTTAGAAAACTTATGTTTTTGAACATAATCTGACATATGTATTGACATGTTAATAAAGGAAGAATTAATTTAATAAGCAAATTAAGTTTGACAGTTCATTTTTAATTATTACTATTTTCTCTCTTTTTCTGTGAAGCTGGGAGCCATAAACGTTCAACAAAATCAGACGTGTTCTGTCATCTTAAAAAAAATGAATGAATGCTTTTTAATAAAAACATATTTTAATTTTTTAAAACATTAATAACTAAAACACATTGAAAGTGATCACAGATCTAACTACACAGAGAACTGTGAGAAAAAATATTACTAAAATAACTTGTAAAAAAATCAGACAAGCAATCTATTAACTCATGTTTTTTTTTTTTCATTTTAATAAACAAAACGAATTTCTCCAACAACTTTTTAAAACATGGCCTAATAATAACTGAAATATATATCAGCCTATTACCTTAAATAGAATAACTTTATTACTCCTACAAGAACATGCTCTCCAGCGTAAAACAATGTTAGCAGGTTTACTCCCACTGTGTAAGCTTATACTTTTTGCTTCACTGCAGCGGAAATATATCAGACGAAATCATGACGGAGGGCCACGTCTTCCTTCAGCCATTCACTGGCTTAGATTTATTAACAGGCTCAGAAAACAGACGTACGTCTTGCTCTGCCTGAGTCAAGCGTATGAGAGACCAAGAGGAAGTGAACGTTCTCCTTACAGGCTGTGATTTTTTCTACATACATAGTGAAACAGCGCCTCCTAGAGGTCACCAAACAGATACAATTACAAACAGTCATAACTTTATCAACAAACAAGATTAAAAAAGGACATGACTGACATTTACAGATCAAACTAATCTGAAATATTTAGATGAGAACAAATTATTACGACCAAAAGCCTTAAAAACAGCCTCTTGCATGTGATGCACACTGAATCTCCAGGTTAGTCCACTTTTCCGTGTGGTGCAGCCTTGTTTATGGAACACAGAAACAATAAGACATAAAGATTGTGGTTGTTCACCCTGAACTCTATGATCTGCTTCCTGAGTAAACACACATTTCTGAAACAATTTCATGGACACACTGACGTCTTTCTTCTATTGCATCACACGTTCTGCTGCTCTGACCACCTTCAGGGTCACCTCTGAGGGACCACTAGCCCACCGTTCTTCAGGCGAAGCAGATGGTCGCTCTGATCCATGTGACTTCCCAGGAGAGTTTCTTGAGGATTTTCCTGACAACAAATCCAGGAAATTGTCTACAAGACCACCAAAGCAGAAGGACAGGTGTGTTCACATGAATGCAGGAATACATTCAAATGAGGATGGAAGATCTTCCTCTGATATCAAAGTGAAGTGCACGTCTGCAGCTGACAGGGAGACAGTCTCATCTTGTGCTGCACGTTTCCTGATTCACTTGGTGAGACGCCGCAGCCAACCATCATACACACGTGGACAAAATTGTTGGTACCCCTCAATTAAAGTAGGAAAAACCCACAATTCTCACTGAAATCACTTGAAACTTACAAAAGTAACAATAAATAAAAATCTATTGAAAATTAAATAATCAAAATAAGCCATCACTTTTGAATTGCTGATTAACATAATTATTAAAAAAACAAACTAATGAAACAGGCCTGGACAAAAATGATGGTACCCATAACTTAATATTTTGTTGCACAACCTTTTGAGGCAATCACTGCAATGAAGCGATTTCTGTATTTGTCAATGAGCGTTCTGCAGCTGTCAACAGGTATTTTGGCCCACTCCTCATGAGCAAACTGCTCCAGTTGTCTCAGGTTTGATGGGTGTCTTCTCCAAATGGCCTGTTTCAGCTCCTTCCACAGATGTTCAATGGGATTCAGATCTGGGCTCATGGAAGGCCACTTTAGAATAGTCCAACGCTTTTCTCTCAGCCATTCTTGGGGGTTTTTGGCTGTGTGTTTTGGATCGTTGTCCTGTTGGAAGACCCATGACCTGCGACTGAGACCAAGCTTTCTGACACAAGGCAGCACATTTCTCTCCAGAATGCCTTGATAGTCTACAGATTTCATTGTACCTTGCACACATTCAAGACACCCTGTGCCAGATGCAGCAAAGCAGCCCCAAAACATGACTGAGCCTCCTCCATGTTTCACCGTAGGGACAGTGTTCTTTTCTTCGTATGCTTGGTTTTTGAGTCTATGAACATAGAGTTGATGTGCCTTACCAAAAAGCTCCAGTTTGGTCTCATCTGTCCAAAGGACATTCTCCCAGAAGCTTTGGGGCTTGTCAACATGCATTTTTGCAAATTCCAGTCTGGCTTTTTTAGGATTGTTTTTCAGCAGTGGTGTCCTCCTTGGTCGTCTCCCATGAAGTCCACTTTGGCTCAAACAACGACGAATGGTGCGATCTGACACTGATGTACCTTGGCCTTGGAGTTCACCTTTAATTTCTTTGGAGGTTGTTCTGGGCTCTTTGGATACGATTCCAACGATCCGTCTCTTCAATTTGTCATCAATTTTCCTCTTGCGGCCACGTCCAGAGAGGTTGGCTACTGTCCCGTGGGTCTTGAACTTCTGAATAATATGAGCCACTGTTGTCACAGGAAGTCCAAGCTGTTTAGAGATGGTCTTATAGCCTTTACCTTTAAGATGTTTATCTATCATTTGTTTTCGGATGTCCTGGGACAATTCTCTCCTTGGCTTTCTGTTGTCCATGTTCAGTGTGGTACACACCTTTTCACCAAACAGCAGAGTGACTACTTGTCTCCCTTTAAATAGGCAGACTGACTGATTATGAGTTTGGTAACACCTGTGATGTCAATTAAAGGACACACCTGAGTTAATCATGTCAGTCTGGTCAAATAGTTTTCAATCTTTTATAGAGGTACCATCATTTTTGTCCAGGCCTGTTTCATTAGTTTGTTTTTTAAATAATTATGTTAATCAGCAATTCAAAAGTGATGGCTGATTTTGATTATTTAATTTTCAATACATTTTTATTTATTGTTACTTTTGTAAGTTTCAAGTGATTTCAGTGAGAATTGTGGGTTTTTCCTTCTTTAACTGAGGGGGACCAACAATTTTGTCCACGTGTGTACGGGATAAATGCCCTGGAAGTGCCCTGCAGTGGGGTTGTTATTTCAGCTTCCTAAACAAAACCTGAACCCAAACACATTTACTCACATTTTTTAATATTTCTACTGTTAGCTATGCAAATTCTTATTGGTCACATGTAATACGTGCAGATAAGATGCACATTGATATAAACTCTAACCCACCACACCTTCTGTCACAGTCTGGAGAACTGCTGGGGCAATGCTCTTATTTTATGCTTTTTTATTGTACATTGCTTTCAATCACATTGTAATGTGCATAATCCACAACTACAAGAGTTTTACAAACAATATTTTTTCTGCTCCTGATTCACAACAGTTTGAATGAATAAATACCAATAAACGCCATTTAAGCCTTGTTTTCTTTATGTCCTCCATCATCAGAAAACCCTCCAAGTACATCAGAAAAACAAAACAAAACACTATTTTCATGGGAGTGGCTCTTTCTCTAAACAAATATGACAAGGTTGTATTTGTAAAATGAATTCTTTAAATTAGCAACATTAAAGAAGCAGAAAAAGCAATGGCGTGAATTATTGGATTGAAATGACGTTTTAGTTCCCGCTCAGTTTGTTCATTCAGTGGAGGAAGTGATCTGTTGCTGAAAAAAGAAAAGATTTCTGTAAATATGGAGGTCTTCATGTTTTACACAAATCTGAGTGGCGACGCGACCGGCCAGCTGTTTGATCTCGATCTGTAACGGCTACCCGACCCTCCCCCAGCTGTCGCAAATCAAATTCAAAACTCTCAACTGTCGCAAATGTTAGCCGCAAAGAGGAAGTGACGTAACACATATGCGCGTGAATTACGAAAACGGATCGGGTCTTTTGTTTACAATATGGAGGACGAAGTGGATATCGACATCGAGGGGGGAGATTTTGACGTGAATATCAGGTAAAGACGCTCGTTTGTTGTGGTTAGTTAACGTCAGCCTCTTCTGCTGACGTAGTGTCTGTTTTCACTGATGACAGCACGAGTCCTGGTGGCTGCAGGCAAACGGACACTGGAAGTTCCGCCCAGGACCAGCCTGCGGGGAAAGACAGCTCCTGGATTCTGGTACGAGGTTGTGTCTTCTCCAGATTACTGTGTCTGTGTTGACTCTGACTTCTGCTGCTGCAGCCGTGGCAGGAGGACAGTTCCATCAGCCCAGAGAACAGGGATGTCATCCAGAAGATGCTGCTGGAGGAGCAGTATCCTTAAAACCCGCCGTTTTTCACACAGTGCTTCTCTGAGGATGCAAATATAAACAAACAGGACTTCAAAAATGGCAAACTTTGCTTATTGTCCGCATATCTTTAGCTCCAATAACATCTATTGACACCATTCATTCATTCATCACTTTAGGTCAACATCAGTTTGACTTTTTCATCAGTTTTCCCCCAGAATTTGACGGCCTTACAGACTGGTTACTAGCCAGAGCTGATGTTCAGGTTAAAGTTCCACTCGATCATCTTTTGTATTTTCTAATTGCTCCCAGTGGTCTTTTAATAATAATAATGATCATAAAATCAAAACAGGTTGGATTTTTCTGCACTTTTGCAGACGCCCAAAGCTCATATAATGTAGATCCGTTACTCATTCACTCCTCATTCATACATGGTGATGTAAGCTACTGATGCATCCACAGCTGCCCTGGGGCAGACTGACAGAGGCGTGGCTGCCAGTGCTTGCCCCTTTGGCCCCTCTGACCATCACCAGGACATTCATACACATTTAAACTGCAGTGGAGCCACACCGGAGGCAGGGAGGGTAAAGTGTCTTGCCCAAGGACACAACAGTTGACTGTGGGAGCAGGGTGCGAACCACCAACCCTTTGATTTTTGGCCAACCTCCTCAGCCACTGCTCAGGTGGATGAGCACTGGCTGAGGAGGTTATGCTGTTTTCAGCCAAAATCTTGTGTCATTTTCTCCAACAAAGTTTCTGCAGAGCAGCAGGAGTTCATCAGAAATCTGCCTCTGGTTGGTGAGCGAGACTGTTGGGGTGGAAGTATGGCTGCAGTAATGTCTTATGATCCCTTTATTTACACACTCCTCTGCTAGCTTACAGCCCCTCACAATCCCAAGATAACACTGGTGCAACAAAAACTGTGATCAATATTAAAGTTATCCCACCGTACAGTTTTGAACCAGATTCCAGCTCAGATGAGGAAAGCAAAGACATACATGAAACTATTTGTCTGCGAGTGGATGCATCAGAATGGAGTGGAGCAGAAAGCGTGTGGCCTCCTGAAACTACAAGCTTTTTTAGACAACAGATTCACCACAATTTGAATAGAGAAATACCCAGAAACGCATTTCTAATCTTAATTTTTCTCCATCATGAGAAAAATGCTTCAAGAACTTGTTAACAAACCTAGAAAACCATTTTCATTGAGTGGGTCATTATAATATTCCACTGGCTCTGCAGAATTATTCAGAAGAGTTTTGTTTTAGCTTTGAAGTCGTGGATGGCCTTTGGTTCTTCTATGCTGCCTTATTGATGACAACGTTTCTTTTTTTATCCTAATCTTTCAAAAGTTCGGAAACATAAAAAATCGTGAAGTAGAAAGCTAAGCTTTAATTCTATATATTTTGACCATGTATTGCACATTACTTTCAGTACAACCTCAGGCTTTGGCAGTTGGGTTTTCCTCATTTGTATAGATATATTTTCGCTAAAGTAAAAGTTGTAAATGGGGTTCCGTCTGTGTGGACCTGCCTGTAGACTGTTTATTAGATGTTTCATGTTGTTTATTCTTGTCTTTGTTTGCTATGAATTCTTTCCTAAACTATTTTAAAGATATTATCTAACAGGCAGAGGAACTCCTAATGATGTTTTATACTATAATGCTAACAAGAAACCAAAAGTTAAAAAGTAAGTACCTTCCATGTTCAGCTTTCATTCTCCAGTGCACTTTGGTTGCCAACAGAAATGCTTTCCCCTGTTGGATCCTCAGGTCACTGTCCAAGAGCTCAGCATCGACCTTGTCATCCCGCTGGTCCAAAGAGGAGAAGCAGCTCTTTGAGGAAGGATTGGTAAACTGTCTTGCTGCAGATATTCGTTTGCATGCGGAACGTTTGAATGAGTTTGTGTAGAAAGTTAGTGCTACATTTATGTGAATTCATGTATAGCTGGTTTTCTTATGGATGTTTAAACCCATTCGTTGAATTTTTAAAACAGATGCAAAGTTGTAATGTGAAGAAAAGTCCTCAAAAAGCCATCTTTTTGTTGGGATGGGGTTTTTAGAACCAGTTTGGTCAGAGGTGGACTAAAATTGCCAAGCTGGTGGGCAGTCGTACCCTTGTTCAAGTGAAAAGTTTTGCCAAACACTATTTTAAACAAAAGGTAAGACTACCTCTTTGGCTGCAAGGTGTGTCCACATGTGTAATGCATTCTGAATCGCTTTTGTCAGTTACTCTTTGCTTTTTTTGCCCAGAAAAAGTCAGAACCCAGAGCTGCAGCTCCCTCTACAGGTCCTGTCTTTCAGCTCCATCCTCAATCCATACCAAGTGAAGGATCAACTCTGGCCAATGCTGTCCGCATAGAAAGACTTTCTGATGATGAGGATGTAGATATCACAGATGATCTGAGTGAAGGTGAAGCAACAGATGGCAAAGCACAAGCTGAGCCCAGGACTGAGTCATTAGGGTCAGAGGGGCAAGTGAAGACGGAGGTTCAAACTGAAAAGAGCTCACATGAGCCAGAGAAGGCTGATCTGAATGAGGCAGAGAGCATTTTTGATGCAAAAGTCCGATCCCGTGGGAACTCCTTTGGTCCACAAAGTCCTGAAGCTTCCTCTTCGAGTGTTTGTGGTGAGGAAATTGGAGAAAAAAGACAATATGAGGACATCAGTGAAACTGAGCAAATCTTTCCAGGAAGCTCTCGGACACAAACAGGCTTCAAACAGATGACAGGAGATCTTCAGGATCAGAGTTCTCAGTATGACATCGCTCAGACTAGTGATCTGGAAAACGATGGTCTTGAGAGCATGGGTACGTTTAGCATTTCTGTCTTTCTTTGACAACAGTAATCATGATCTTTAGCATCTTTAACATTATGTCAGTGCCTTTGACTGATGATTCCAGACTCTGCTGATATGGTCCCTAAAGATGAGGAAGAGCAGCAAAGTGGAGATGAAGAAGAGAAGGAGCTCAAGGCTCCAGAGCAAGAAGCAGAAATGGACACAGGAACTATCACAGAGGATGAAAAACAAGCCTTTCCAGAATTCTTTGAGGGACGACCGTCAAAAACTCCTGACAGATATTTGAAAATTAGGAACTACATTTTGGACCAATGGTACCACAAACATTTTGACTTGACTTCTGTCCTCAGAGTTCAAACTGAAGTAACAGGTGTTATGTTTGTGTGTCAGGGTGAGGAGCAAACCCAAATACCTGAACAAGACTTCGGTGCGCCCCGGTCTGAAGAACTGTGGAGATGTCAATTGCATTGGGAGGATTCACACCTACCTGGAGCTTGTTGGAGCCATCAACTTTAATTGCGGTAATTTTTGTTTTTATGTATTCTTTCCTTTACTCTGCAGTCTCCTTTCTGTTTCTATGTTTGAGCTGGGGCCATTTTCTTGTAGAACAAGCAGTTTATAATCGACCAAAGACGGTGGACCGCTCACGGACTAAAGCGGGAAGAGACGTGTTGGAAGCTTATCAGCTCGCTCAGAGATTACAAAGCATGGTTGGTGAACCTGAAAGGTTCTGTTTGCCGCCTGGCTTGTGCTCTTGAGCTAACTTTCAGTTGGTTGTAGCGGACCAGGAAGAGGCGCGTCCGGGATGTGTGGGGGAACTGGTGTGACGCTAAAGATTCTGAGGGACAAACGTATGAGGTTTGGACACAAAAATGCACACAGAAACTGTTCTGAGCTGGCATGAAGGTTTTGGCTGACTCTGTGTTTTGTCAGCATCTCAGTGCTGAAGACCTGGCTCTGCAGAGGGAGGAGATGAAGAAGCAACCTAAACCCATCAAGATGCCCAGATATCGAGAGTGCGCACAATGGCTCAATGCTTCAGTCCCTGCAGAGTCGACAATTTCTGCCATAATAATTAGAATGGACCCCCCCCCCCATGTTGTTATTAAAGCATGTGCTCTGAAGCTGTCTTCTTTGATAGCGTTTCAAACCTGTGAAGGGGTGGGGGCCAGGGGAAACAGTCTGATTTTGGTCATTTCAGAGTGACTGGGATGTTCTGTAGGTAACTGACAGTAAACGTCTGCATCTGAAATACCAAAACATCAATCTAAACTTAAATCTTAATTGATATTTTTTCAAATGCCAATGTTAGTCTATGTCTCTGAAAATACTGAGGTTTGGTGAGTGGAGCTACGGCCACTTTTATATATCCAGTACAGAGGAAAAAATCAAAGCATGACCCTCACCCCAAACTGATTTACATGAAGATGTGAAAGCAACATGTGGGAAAGCCTTAGTCCATTTAAATAAGAAAAAGCTTTTTAACTGTAGCTTGACAGTAAAATAGATTTCTAGCCATCAATCCTTCTGTGTTATAAACATTTAACCCAGTTGTAAAGTCTTAAATGTGGCACGAACCGTCCCCACTGCAAAAATGTACAAGTCCAAGAGGTATGACTTGATCAAACAAATCTCATCTTTTGATCCAAAACTGGTTGTTGACTGACCTGTGACCCCAGCAAGTACGACACGGACAGTAATGAGTAAATATGACTTGTTCCAGGTCTTCTGACCCGTTCCAGCTGATTCCATGCAGATCTTTTGATGAGGACATACCGGTCAGTAACCTCCGGCCTTATTCTTCAGGCACCTCCTCAGATCACTCTTTACTTTTGAAAGTTTGCTTGAACTCATTCAGAAAATATGACTCTTGTAAGCATGACTATTTAAACTAATACTTTAGTGTTTTGTGCATGATTTTAGAGGACTAATGACGTTGTGGTTAGGACTTCTCATGTTGCTCTGCTGTATTTACTTCAGAACAGCAATATTTTTTGGTCATCAATTTTTTCCCTTTGATCCAATGTGTTTGATCCTCTGAAAAGAACATTTAGACATTTATTTTCCTTCTGTGGTTTAAAGTGAGCAATGAAAACATTTGAAAGAAGTGTTTGGCTTTCTTCAGGAGCCCTTCCAGGTCATGGTGTGTGCAGAGACTCTCCTCATCATGGACATGGTACATCTAAACCTTGTGTGCTGTTGGCTGTCAGTCAGCAAAGGGCAGCGCCCTGACTCTGTGTACTCTGATTCTGTGTACAGCACGCCCATGTCTCCAGAGGGGAAGTCATCGGTCTGCTGGGTGGACATTTTAATGGGGATGCTAAAATACTAAAGGTGCGAGAAGTTAGACACATCAGAGTTTATATACTACTAACTGTGTTTTTAAAAACAAATATTTTCAGAAAACTGACAGACTTCTGCTTGTAGGTGTATGCAGCAGAGCCATGCAACAGTGTGAGCACAGGGATGCAGTGTGAGATGGACCCAGTGTCTCAGACTGAGGCTTGTGATGTGCTGTTGTCTCTTGGACTCGGTGTGGTGGGCTGGTACCACTCACACCCCTCCTTCCACCCAAACCCGTCAGTGCGGGATATCAATACACAGGACCAGTTTCAGGTACAACTCACTAGACTTCTTGTTGGAGTCTCTTGAAGCAGATGTGGTCTGATTCTGGTTTTTTTTATTGATCCAGAGTTATTTCTCACGTGGGGGAGCTCCTTTTATTGGGATGATAGTGAGCCCGTATGACCCAGCCAATCGCTCCCCTCACTCCCAAATCACCTGTTTGTTGGTAAAAGAAAGCCACGATTCTTCAAGCCCTCAGAGTATGTAAAAACCGGCACAACCACACGTGGATTTGAATTCAAGAAGAGTTGGTTTAAAAAATAAACACTGGCATTAACTTGAACATGGCGGTTAGTGGTTTGTGCTGAGGATCTTCTGTGTCTTCTCCTCTGCAGAGCTGCCATACAGATTTAACTTTCTGTCATCAAACCACATTCCAGACTGGGTACAGACTATGAGGAGGGCTGAGTGGATCATTCATAAATATGATCAACCTCCTGGGTGAGTGAAATGCAGTCAGATCTTCATAGTCATTGACCGATTCTGGCAGACTAAAAACAGCTCTGTGCTTCTTCAGGAGCGCACAGATGGACAGATTATTCCGAAGAGAGTCCCAGCTCACCTGTTTTGAGAAAGTGAGTGCAATTCCTCTGTCCTGTACATCTCATTGGCTGTTAAGTCCCACTCTGATCATCTATTTTCAAAGCGTTCCCACTGGTAATGTAATCAGGATTTTGTTGTTTTTAGGCCAAATCAAAGACCTGTGTCCAGGGGCCTCAAATTTTTCAGAATAGAAGGCTACCAAGGAGAAAGTAGGAGGCTACCAAACGGTAGCTCGACTGAGGGGGAGCCCTGGGGTCCACTACCAGGAAAGTGTAGAAAATGAGGGCCCTTTATATGAATTTCCAGGCATCTGGGGCATCAATTCAGCTCATTTAAAAGCAGTAGAGAAGGGGAGTTTAGTACTTAACTTCCCTCCCCTGACAGTCCCTGTAGTCTAAACCAGCTCAAGAGAATAACAATTATGTTCTTAATTTTTTACAAAAATAAGATTTCAGTAAAGTTATTCATAGATGGTATGAACATGTCTTTAATGTCATGTAGCTGTCATGTCAAACAGAAACATTCTGAGGGAACAAGCAAAGATTTGCTGGGGGTGCCCATTGACAGAAAATTCATTTTTTTACCAAATTCCGCCTCCAGGTGATTCATTTTTATATGAAGTCATAACAAAAACATCGTCAAAAAACGATAATTTTTTGCTATTATGTCATTGACAGTAAAGATGCCGGCCGGCATCTATAAAAGCTGTCAGAAACAGTCACACAAGGGGGACTTTATTCAGCTCAGCACCAGCTCTGTAATGTTAAGTAGCATTCACAGCAGGTTATTATACTTAAAAAAATACAGTTTATGAATGTCCTATAAATTCATTGTTGTATTTATCTGCCATGCCTTAAAGTCCGGTCTGTGAAAATATTGTCTGACATTAAAACCAGTTTGTGGTCACATAACAGTGCCTCATGGAACAGCTCAATAGCATCATAGTGTTGCAGCATCATAGTATATCAGTGTAGAAAAACACAGCTGTTCCCAAATGAACACTTTTTTATTCAACTTTCTGGTTGCTGCAGTAAGTCCAGCAGGTTTATCCTGCGGTTCTATCTGGATCCTGTAGACTATGTACCAGTAGAGAAGGACCAAAGGGAGGGCTAATAAAAATAAATAATTTAGCGTAAACATTTTCTTCCCGTGCTCGTGAGTGTTAATTTCAGACCCTGCATACATGGGGGATTTGCTGCAAGGTACTAAATGAAACTTTTGTTACACATCAAACAGTAGCCAGCGACAATTTGACTCACAGGTGGGCGCTGGCTATAGTTGAGGCCTGTGTTGTTTTCTTGGGCCAAATCCAAATTCTTACTCTACCCCTCCAATTGTAGGCGCATTTGAAGAGAGCGGGGTTGCGAATTTGTTTTTTTAAGGGTAGAGCAAAGGAACTTAGAGTTTTGTATGCCTCCACCGGCAGGGTGAGTCGCGGCACAGCGAGAAACTCATTTCGTCACGTGGGTGTGCTCTGAAGCACAGAAGTTTACATTTAAATGAAAGTAATGACTTGTTGTTTTAGCATGACTTTTTAAAGTTATAAAACCGACAATGTTATGTATTTTCCAAGTACTGGCAGCTAGGCTCAAACGTAGATGACTGGCAAATATTGATGACGTCGAGAGAAGCTGTGGGGTAAGAGAAGAATTCAGATTCCACCTAGAACATAGTTTCTGCAGACCGGCAGCAGTTCATTTCAAATTCACTTATGAGTTGTGGGTGGGACTGTTGGTGTGGAGTAAGCCTGCCTTCATTTCCCATCATCCCTTTGTTTACACTCTCTCCTGCTAGCTTACAGCCCCTCGCAACCCCAAGCTAACATTACTGGTTAAACAAAAATGGCAAGCAATATCAGAGCTATCCAGCCGTCCAGTTCTGATCCAGATTCCACCTCAGACGAGGAAAACACAGATGATGGATCTATTTGTCTGCAAGTGGATGCATCCGAATGGAGCGGAGCAAGTACTTTGTGGCCCACCAACTGTATCACCTACGTCACTGCTACGTGCTTTTTTCAAGCTGCATTTTTAAGTCTACTCCTGATTCACACTTTTTAACACAGTTTTAATCTTAATTTTCTTGATTTATGTCCTCCATCATCAGAAAAATGGCACAAAAAATGTTAAAAACACCAAAAACACAATTTTTTATCAGAGTGGGTCTCTAAAATGTAAGATTCAGACTTTTCTTTGTTACTGTTTGTATCAATCTGAGTTCATTGGACCCTCTCCATTTAGATGCTGGCATCCTTGGCGAGGCATTTGGAGTCACTGCCAGACAGTGAGGGAGACCACTTCCTGAAGCACATTCAATCTCTTTTCCAGTCTAATTTTATTTCCAAGCAACAGTCTTCAAACCAGGATGAAGGAGGACCTCTATGTGTCTCAAAGCCTACAGACTGTGCTGACACTGGTTTTGGTCAACTGATTAATAAGGAAAAGCATCTGGGGACGGAGGAGGTTCCAGTGGAAACCCCAGTGCTGAACCTCGGGTCTGTGTTGTCAACGGAACATGACTATTTACTATGAGCAACTATGCAGCTGGGGTATATCTCTGTCATTATGTAACATATTAAAGTATTTCTATGGTATTAGTAATATTACTGACTAATGTAGTTTTTGATGCTCAGTCTTCCATGCAATCAGAAAACATAGCTGCTGTTTGTTTTGTTTGTGTACTCTTTAGATCTCAGTGTTTGACCGAACACCTAAAACTTGGTTTTTTAATCTATTGACATCTGTGAAGATTAAAAAAATCAAATCTATTTTTATAGTTTGAGACTGTTTTTAAATAAAATCAATTGTATATAAATGCTAAATAGAGGGCATGTTTAAGAGCGGTTTGCTGTTCGACAGCATTAATTGACTCATTCATTCCCTCGTTCATTCCTTCACCCACTCGTTCATTCCTTGACTCGTTCGTTCCCTCACTCACTCTTTCGTTCACTCACTCGTTCATTCCTTCACTCGTTCATTCCTTCACTCACTCTTTCGTTCCCTCACTCACTCGTTCATTCCTTCACTCACTCTTTCGTTCCCTCACTCGTTCATTCCTTCACTCACTCGTTCATTCCTTCACTCGTTCATTCCTTCACTCGTTCATTCCCTCACCCTCTCGTTCATTCCTTCACCCACTCGTTCATTCATCCATTTGTTTCATTAAACTTGTATTAAATCGGTACCGGAACCTTCAGCAGGTTCGATGTTTCTGGAGGAGTGTTTAGTAAAGCGGCAAAGTCAAATTCCCGATTCTGTAATAGTGTTAGGTTCTGGAGAGTTTGGCTACGTGTCGGTTCCTTTTTTTCTGCTTATTGTCAGAAGGACATTTCTCGATGAGAAGACGTCGCCGAAAACAAACTTAGTTACAAACGTAAACCGAGCTTCACTGTCTGAAAGTAACCGGGGTTCCTCGCTGAGAACAGGACGCGTGTCGCCGAAACTGAAACTGAAACTTGTAAAAGCATCCCGCCATAAAACATCAAGTCTTTATTTAGAACGAGAACACCAAACACAAATAAAGATGCATTCGATGTTTACTTGTCATGCGCAGAACTTCCGCATCTTTGCTTTAGCTCGAAACGTTCGCTGCTGTCAAGCGGCTGCTTCTCCGGCGCAGAAGACACGTCCGGTTTCCCCTTCCGTCCACCTCCAAGCAGCTGCAGCTGCCGGCAGACGTGCGGCTCCGGCCGCCGCCGGCTCTGCTTTCCTTTGCCGTCGTTTTTGCCCCGACCCCGCATCGTCCGTTCCCCCGCGCTCTTTCCCGGCGTCCCCTGCGCGCCGGTTCCACGCGTCCCCGCGCAGGAGGGCCGTCCCGGCTCCGCTGCTGTGGCTGCTCCTGAAGCCTCTCCAGAAGGTCGCGGCGATGCTGCTGGGCAGGTAACGCCGTCGCCTGACGTCCTCAGGAACCAGGAGCTCCAGATAGAGAAGTGGTTCTCTCCAGTGTTACTCCCAAACCTCATCTGATGCTGACAGAAGCTTTTACTCTGAGATTTTTCTCTACTCTTCTGGTTTCCTGCACTAAACCCCAGAAATGTTGGTGTTCACATGTCCTGTCAATTACCAGTTTGTTTGTTTGCCAGCTGACACTAAAAAGAGAGCCTTGTTTTTATCCATATTGTGGGGTTCAAAAGGAGTGTATATCGGTGTGGATTTTTTTCATTCTCAGCAGGACAGCAGTTGTTTAACCTCAATTAAACATTTCCATAAAATCAAACCATTTTATATCATCAGTTAAAAGAAAATGTAAAAGTTTTATGAAACTTCTAAATGGTTGATGAGTTTAGCTATGTGCTTTTCTGTGTCTCTTGTAAGTGTGCAGGCTCAAAGCAGTGATTTATTCAAAACAGACTCAGTTATAGAGAGAAATGTTAGAATGAAGTTATTGGGCATCAACAGGGTTCATCGCTCCATTTCCTGCTTCTTCTCAAGTGACTTTGCTTTGTCCTGCACCTGCAAGAAATGGAGCAGATTCAGAAGATGCCAGATGTTGCTGGCAGTGTTGAGTGCATAGGAGCAGACGTAAACGTCAAGATAAGGAGTAGAGGATGCATAAAACCAGCCCATCTCCTCTGTGAGCAGGAGTCTGAGGAAGTGGTGGGATGCTCTACCTGGGAACCGCCGTGAGCTAATGCGAGAGTGGGTCCTTAGGCGCCGCTGGCATCTGACTGCCGGGGCGGCTGTTGCTGTGGTGCTTGTGGCTCTTCTCCTCCTAACGCACCTAGATGAGTCTCCACTGACAGGACGGGTGCGTCTACTGCTGTTCAGCAGAGAGACGTATCTGGAGCTGGCTGCTCTGACTGCAGATGGGGTGAGACAGGAAGAAAACGACAAAGTGTTCAAGATGAAGGTCAGAGGCAGTGCAAAAGTTTGGTGAAAGACAAACTTGTCTTTGCATTGCAGTACTTGAAGGAGTTTGCAGAGCATCTGCTTCCAGACACCGACCGTCGTCACCAGATGGTGGATCAGCTGGTGCAAGTCCTTGCAGAAAGGAACAAGGACATCCCTAAAGTGTCAGAAAGGCCCTGGAGTGTCCATGTAGTGGAAAACCCTCAAATCAATGCATTTGTCCTTCCAGTAAGTTAAAGAAGCATTCAGGAAGACACTTTAGTTGTATTTCAGATAACTGGATGTGGCTCACATTCAGATCACCTTTTGTTTTTTTAGAATGGCACGGTGTTCGTGTTCACAGGGATGCTGGACGCTGTGGCAGATGCTGATCAGCTCATCATTGTCCTGGGACATGAAATGGCTCATGTGATACTCGATCACTCTGTAGGTACAGCAGTTTGTAATGAATCCTTTGTGTTTTTTCTTGTTTGTAGGTCAGAAACACTGCTGATTTATTTGGGTACGAGTGCCTCTTTAATAGAACCCCCCCCAAGATTTCAATCAGGGTTAAATGGACTCAGCCAGTTTACTTTGTGTGTCTACAGCCTAATAACACATTGAGACATTTTAAGACATTTTACATTTTATGTTTTAAGCTTTCTTCAGTTTGTAGACAACTTAAAGTCTAATGTTTGCAAAAGCCTGTCCCAGAATTCAAATCTCACTTCAACTATATTTTTGCAGCAGAACTTTCATAATTTCCTTCCTGAATGCTTCTTTTGGTTCTAAAAGACAGATGTTCTTGTTCCGAAAAGTATCTAATGATGGTGCACTTTCCAAAGTCTGAAATATGGAGGACAGGAAGAGACAAATTGAAATCAATATATACACCATTACATTTAAAATAAATGTGTCATTTATGATTTTAAATTGCCAATAAATAAATACAATTGGATATCAGTAAATAAATGTTTAAATATATGTGACATTAAAATATTAAAATAGCCACTAAACAACACATTTACATTTTTCATAACATATTTCATTATTCCATTGGCGGGTGTGGGCTGAAAGAGACTAATTTAAATAAATATATTTAATATGATATTCTTAAAAGTCTGTCACTAATGATTTAAAATTGGAGGTAAATCATTAAAAGTGTCATTAAATATGTCAATATTTCATTAAATTCAATTTAAAATGATTTAAGAAGCATATATGTATTTCATGATTTCATGAATAATTTGATGGTTTGCAGAATGTTATCTGTCAACCTGTCTCATCAAACTCAGAGGGCGGGCCTAACTCAGATCATCTGGACTCCACTGCTCTCTCGTCTGGTCTAAACCTTATCACGGCGGCTTCAGTGACGGTGACCATCGTAATCTGATTTAGCGACACAGAATGTTTCCAAACGTTGTTTTGGAAACTCCGCAGTGCCGAGTGCTTCCTCACAGAGTTTCTGTGCTTGTCCGGCTCTGGAGCTGTGCTCGCTCATTACCCCTGTTGGCAGTGTGCAGACCCGGGTGTTTCCACGTTGGTCTTTGTAAAATGGAAGTACGCATAAATGAAAAAAATGGGTAAATATTGACAATCAAGCTTTCATGATGATCATTTCTTGCTCTTCCACCACATTTATGCCTTATTCTTCCGTTCTAATACTGACGTTACAAACAGCAAGCTCACAAGTTTATTAGAAACAGCAGAAGAAGACACAACATCCTCATCTGTATTTATCAAAAATGTGGTGGAAGAGAAAGAAATGATAACAATGAAAGTTTTCTTATCAAAAGCTAGGGAGACTTGGTGAGGACTGCTCCTGGGCCGGACAAGGACCAAAACTCTGAGAAAGTACTCGGTGCCGCAGAGTTCTCTTGGACCTGAGTAACCCTCACAAAAGTTCAACAAAACGTTTATGTGACAACAAAGCGTGTATGTGTGTGAAGTGCCAGACAAAACCTTAAAAACTTTAATACATTCCTTGAGTTTCATGTGAACAGCAGTCCTGCGCCATGATGAGATTCAGACCAGGCAAGAGCAATGGATTCCAGATGATCTGAGTTAGGCCCGCAGTCTGAGTTCGACAGATAACATTATGAAATGCTGCAAACCATAAAATTATCCATGAAATCATGAAATAAGTACATATTTATTAAATCATTTAAAAAAGAATTTAAATGAAATATGGACACAGTTAATGACTCTTAATTACTTAATGCCAATTTTGAATAATTAATGACACATTTATTTAAGAATTTCATGTTAAGTGAGTCTGACTGTTTATATTTTGGTGATGTGGATGATGGAGTGTAACAAAAGAAAAACGGAGGGAGAGTTCTCGGCCATCCCCTCACCAAGACCCCCGCTGATGGATGCTAAAAACCTCTAAATCTGCTAGAACAAAAACATTTTACTGAGACAGATGAGAAAAATCAATGTTCCAACTGCCTCATTCAACTCTGTTTCTTCCTTTTTCCTGTCCTTCACTCCTTGTGCTGTGTCACCTCCGTTGACCACACCAGGCAGAGCAGGCCAGCCTGTCCCACATTGTGGACGTCCTGTCTCTTCTTCTGTTGACAGCCATATGGGCCATGTGTCCTACAGACACCATGGCCCTGCTGGGAGGGTGGGTTAAGGACAAACTTGCAGAGGTGAGACTTTACTGTTCTTAATTTGAAGGAATGCTCTTATGTTACTATTTAATTCCCAGTAGGTCTTAAAAACACACGCACACCCAAAGCTCTATGTGGTCAGATTGTCCTCAAATCTTCTCATTTGAACAAACTTTCAGCTGATGTTCCAACGTCCCTACAGTCGCAAACTGGAGGTGGAGGCAGATCAGATTGGATTGCAGTTGGCTGCAAAGGTATCGTCTGCTATGAACTAGTTTAAAAAAAAAGTTTCCTCAGTGAGAGGACAGATATGAAATGTTCTCTGGCTCTGGACTGGTGTTTAGGGTTAGAAGGGACTCATTTTTTTAAGTTAGGTTTCTACTTTCCTCTAATGCATTCCAACCTGAATTTGGAATAAAAATATGTTGTCTGCTAGGAAATAAGCTAGCAAAGCCTTTTAGCTGCACATTGAAACATGTGAGAGCATTTTGTTGGTTTATCAATATGTTAAAGTTGTTGGTTACTGTAACCAGTTCCTTTACATAATGAACTGTTCCCCAAACCTCTTTCTTCTCTGTTTGAAACAGAATGTGATGGAAGAAGCTACAGCTCTTCAAAATAGTCTTTAGACACTCTCCCTAAATGTGGCCGGGCTGCAGGTCAACCGCCGACAAACTTAATTCATTGACCACATCATGGAAAACATGGATGATGTTGAACGAGGAGCTTGTGTTCAGTGTTGGGGTAACGAATTACGAAGTAACAAATTACTGTAATTAGATTACTTTTCTCAGTAACTGAGTAACGTAAGGAATTACAGTTCAAATTTCATTAAATCAGTAAAATTACTGGACCTTGTTACTTCCTTTCTTAGGTTTTGTAGGCTTTGACATTTTCTCTCAGTTAAATGAAATGAAACGGAGATTAGTTAGAAACTGAGTGACTGGCACACACATGCGTGCGTGCGCAAAGTTGGGACTGGTCAAAGTACAGACACACCCTCATTGTTGCAGTCACAGTGATTTTCAAACCGGCTCAAAGATGAGACAAAAAGAGACGCTGCATAAAGTCCTGTCATCATTAGAGCAGCAGCAGAGCAGAGATCTGTGAACTGATGTGTCTGTTACCAATGAAACCACTCTAAAGCTGACCTCATATGTTACAACTTATTTTTCTGTCATTTTTCACACTGTTGTCTGAATGCAATGAAGCCCTTGTTCATATCTTACACAAGGTTATTGCTTTAAAAATAATTGTATTTATTTACCTTTATTTTAACCACAGAAGTCCTATTGAGATTAAAAATCTCTTTTTCAAAGGAGCTCTGTTGAATGAAAGACAAGAGGATCTTGTTTGTGTGAAGCGGCTTTTCCCTTAAAAATTTGTATATGAGTGGAAGTAAAGTAATGAAAAGTGAATTATTTTTTCAATTGGTAAAGGGGAAAAGTAATTTAATTACAATTTGGATCTAGTAACTAAGTAAAGTAATCAATTACTTCATAGAAGTAACTTACCCAACGCTGCGCTGTGTTTACATGTATTGGAGAACTGTACAGAGACGCCAGCAGGCACGTCGTCGTTTCTGGGTTAACCAGATTCTTCAGAGCGTCCCCCGTTGCGTGTACTTCACTCCTGCAGCGGAGCTGCACCTGACTGACATTTTAAATGTTGGGCTACTTCCGTCTGTCTGTGGTCCCCGCCTGGCAGACCGCTTTCCAGGGACGGCGCCATGACAGCGGAGGTTGCTATGCTGACCCATAGGCGGCTGGCTAGCATAGCAGGCTCGATTGCACCAGCTCCATGGGCTCTGTGACAGGCTGGTGACCTGTCCAGGGTGTATCCTACCTTCTCCCAACAGTAACCGGGACAGTCTGACAAACACGCGGCCCCAGCGGGTTAAGAAAATGAATGGAAGTTTGGGACAAAAGCCCTTGCATCAAGAAGCAAAGAGACCATTTTTTTTACAAGTCACTGAAATAGTCGCGTGCCCCTGATTGGTCAACGCACCGCGCCTGACGACCAAATTGCACCTCGAGACCTCATCACGTCTGTACTTTGACTAAACATTGAAACATGACGCCCCTACCACGCCGACCACGTTCGGTGTGACTGCAAGTTAAGCTTAAGAAATAATACAACATAATTGTAAAAAATTGCAATAGTAAAAGAAAGTGATCAAGAAGAGTTCTCTAAATCACTGAGTTATTTATTTATTTATGATTTATTTGAAATTTTGTAAAGATTTTTGCAGAGCCTTTAAGCAAATAATCGAATGTTTTTTTTTTTTTTAAATTAAAAAAAGATAACACGCGAAACTGAAAAAATCATTTCCTTCATATTTATTGTTTTGGTATAAGACGCACACATGAAGGTAGTGTTAACATAACGTAATACATTTGCTGGACACCAGGTTGTCAAGAAGAAGCTGCCCAGAGAGGCATCACATGCAGGCACAGGTCAGAAAGCTTCCATGCTGTGTTCACATTTCACGCAGCGTTTTTGTCTCCACATGTTTTCATCCATCCAGGCGTGTGCAGATGTACGAGCTGGCCCTGTTTTTTGGCAGCAGCTGGAAATCACAGACAGACTATCAGGAGAGCCCACCTTACCTGAGTGGCTGTCCACACATCCATCCCACAGGAACAGAACCACTCAGCTGGACCGTCTTATTCCTCAGGTACAAACACACTTGCTGATCAAATGTTCCTTTTTCTCAAGCAAACATGCTTGTCTGGAGCCAAAAATGGAAAATGTATGATCCTCTATCCTGTGCATCCCAGGCATTTGGAGGAGACTGTAGCTCCAGGAACAGTTGCAAGAAAACTTAATGGTGAATCTAGACAGATGTTTTTTTTTCCCCTGCAGTCGCAGAAATTGAGGCACAAAGGGGGGTAGATCTGCGGGAGAAGTGAAAAGGAACAAGGTTTTAGGAAGACAACAAAAACTTTTAGCTTTACCAGCACCTCCTCATCTGTGAGCACAGTTTGGGTTTGACAAGTGATCCCTGTATCTATTGGCTCTGCCTCCATTACCCACAGATCACTTTACAATTTGAAACAAATAGCCAACAAACTTGTTAGAAATCAGAATCCAAAGAACTCAAACAGCAAATTATCTGCCAAACTGTTGAAGTGAATTGACTTTATCCCTCCTGAACGTCCCTGTTTCCTTCTTGGAGGAAAACTCTGTTTCCTTTTAAGAAACTTTCTAAAAACAAAAGTGTACTGCATTTATATTAACGGACTGTGTCTTAAGTAAATGAATGAGTTCTAAGCCCTGACTGTATGTCAGGATTAGGACTCTGTGGGATTCCTCCCCCTTGCATTCCAAACAGGTCTGTAGGCTCCAAAAGGCCAAAATACTATGGACTTCTATAGAGAAATAAACAACTATTACTCTGTCATTCTGTTTGTCAGAATAACAATTACAACTAGAAAAATTGCATTTCATGCAGAAATACATTTGATTGTGTAATTGCAAATCTAAACCGCAGACACGGTTGCAGAAAGAAAGAAAAGGAGCAAACCTGGTTTCCCGGTGAGCAGAGAAAGCAGCAACAAATTAGAAGAACTGGTTTGAACATGGATTACTGAGCAAAGGAAAAGGTGCTCATGTCTCCAGGAAAATGATCAGCATGAAAGCGAAACTGATTTTTGATACAGAGATTGACGTTCACAGTGTAAATCAGAACAGAATAAAATGTTCTCATCATTTCAATAAATCCTGAAATGTTCATCTGTTATTTTCTGCATTTTGTGATCAAATTTTACGCAAAATCAACCCATTAACCATCACCATTCTGTCTGTGATGGAATAAACGCCAGCCTCCAATAAACGCCAGGTTTTTAAATAAACGCCCCGGCAGAGGGGGTTTTGTCAGCCTACAGTCAACTGTAGCAAATAACGCCTGAGAATTAAGAGAGTTTTTGGTTATGATGTCAGAGAAATAGGACTTCCCTGCATTGCTCAGTTGTAAATGATAAAAGTGAAATTTCTCTTTATAGACGTCGTAATAAACCTGCAGTTTAGACTTTCTCCATTTGCATTCTGATTTTTGACACTCTCTTGTTCCATTCTCCATGGAGATTTTTTCTTTCCATAGATCACCTTCACCTTACTGGGAGCAATACTATCCATGATACTTAAAATATTTGCACCAAAGCTTTTTACAAGTTCATTGACTGAACCCCCTGAGTGGGGAGGTGTTAGAGAGAGAATCTGGTTGAACATCTAAAAAGTATTTTCAGTTATGTACCGTTTAGTGATCTCCTCCCTCAAATTTGAAATCATTTGAAAATGCAGCAGTGATCAGATAGACGTAAATCACAGACAGTAATCTTGAAAATGTTCAGACCTTGTGAAATCAATAAATCAATGTTGTGTGTGGGCTCTGTTACATGTTTGGTCAACCCAAAAATCTAATCAAACTTTATTAATAAAAAACACTTCTCATACTTTGCGAAGCTCAAAGTGCTTTACAGCAAAAAACAAAAACAGACAAAGAAATTTCCCATGGACCCACACACAATAAACACTTTTTATAAAAACAAACACAAAAAAACCCTTCTAAACGAAACTGCAGACTTGGCTCTACTGTGAGGAAACAGTCTGGGAATCTATTCATACCAGGATCCAGCTTATCCACAGGAACATTGCCACAGTGCCGACCCAGACCGGCTCAACAATGGGATCTATTTCACAGCCTTGAGGCTACAATGTTGCACCCTAGCCACCCTTGGAGGACGAGAACCAACCAAAGCAACAACCACTGACCAAGTTGGCAAGCCCTGGTATAACAGATTCCCACACGAAAACACTGGGGCTAAAATCATAATAAGAAAGAGGTTAAAATAAAATAAATAAGTTGTATGTAGATACATGAAAAATAAAATGAAAATAGAATAAATAAAATGTTACATAAAATAAATACAAAAAATAATGTGCAATAAAAAAAATCTAGGCACAGTCATTGTAAAAGAAAATGAAAAAGGTGGGTGTTGAGCCAACTCGTGACGACTGCTAGGGTTGTCACGAGTTGGCCCACCTTTTTAATTTTCTTTTAAAATATAATAATTACATTTCTGTTACCCTTATTTAATGTAACTATAATTAATCAATGCTTTTGTCTCTTGTCTTCCTTTATTGCAGGCCCTGGAGTTGAGGGAGAGCTGTATGTGCACTGCTCTGCCTTCCACTGACCCTCGTGTGGTCTTTCAAAAGACAGTGCATGTGATGCTGGAAAAAGCTAAAGCTCAGATGGGAGGAGAATCAGGGTCCAAGCACAGACTCTAACCTTCTCCAGCCCCCACTGGATTGTCATGAGCACTGTTCGCCCAAAGTGTGCACTCTTATGTCAAAAATTTAAGTCAAACCCGGATCTTAATCAAAGTGTGAGAGTTAGTCCAGAGTGTTTGGAGACTTGATTTCACTCAAAACTTGACCCACGACACTTTTTATTCTGCTTTTAAAACATATTTATTTGCTAGGAATCATGGTTAAGAAAAGATAAGTGAGTGGTCATGTGACAAAAGGTTGAATGGACAGTAGTTGGGGCAATGAGTCAGCACAACAAAATTATGAATTCCATCCATGTTTAGACACCAAAATAAGAAGGTAATTAGCTCGCCTGTAGCCAGGAAGCTCTGAATTAATTAGGAAAGCTTCTAATGTGCATGGTTCATAGGCCTGTGGCATGAGAGGAACACGAGCATGTTGAAGGCTGTCATAGGTTTAGGACTTCGGTGCTCCAGCTGTGACTCCTGTGTTTTCACGCAGCAAACATTTGATGCACTTTCTAGCACAAGGGACCTAACTGGGAATGTCTAAAAACACAGCCCTTTGTTCAGGAAAACAAATAATACAGAATCAGGCTTTAAGTCTTTAGGATATTTTAATGTATTATTTAATGAGACTAAATGAATGATGCAAGTTAGGGTTTATGACCCCATTGAAGAGAACAGGAGGAATATTGTTAATGGAGTAGTAATACTTTATAAGAGCTCTTAAAATCACTGTGAGGTCAAATGCTACTGCATTGATTTTTTATATATAACTATATTTCTACTTTTGTAGAACTGGATATAATCTGGATCTTGCGAGATTTGTTTCACTCCCAACCTGTGTCTACGTTTTACCCATTTCTATCTGGTTTAATTGAAAATGTTTGATGCAATGAAAAACCACGGTAAGATGTTCTTATTGTGAAATACACTTGTCAACATGCCCTAAATGAAAATGTTTCTGTTTTGTGATATCCACAAATTGAGATGAATCAAAGGCACAAGAAACTGTTGGCCTATGCCATGAAAAAACAACTTTTAAGTGTATTATGATGTTCATTCCTCACTATAAACAACCTCAAAGTGGAATTTTGATCTGTACACGTATTTCTGAGTGTTCCTCTCAAAACCTGCTCTCTGAGCAGCCCCTCTCAGCCCACAAAAACAAGCGGGTTCTCAGGAGCTGACATCACAAAGTGAGAACAACCCTACCAGGAAGAGTCAGTGCTGCCAGCACTGCACCCAGGCTAACACAAATTCCCACTTTCTCTGCCGAGCTAGTGGTGCTCGGCAGAACACTTTTATTTTAAATGCACAATATTGTTTATCTTCCAATTGTTTGTCCTCTGCCAGGTCTAACAGGTGTTTGTTACTGTTGGACACTGGTCTCTAGGACTGGTTTCTTTAGGACAACCCCGGTCCATGAGTGTGCTAATTTCAAATTAAAGGGGCCATGTCATGACTTTCTTAAGCCTTTCAGTGTAAACTTTATCTATATATATGATCCTCGTCAGTCCCACCCATTTCACGACGTCATCCTAGACCTGGCCTTGGCATGCCTGCGCATTTCCGTGCATTCAAACAACGTCCAAACTTTTTGCAAAGTTTGTGCATATTGGGCGCATAAAATGAAAGCGTTTGACAGATCACCGCTAGCTCCGCACGTGTCAAATGAAGCTAAAATGGATTTTTCAGCAGTGGCTTGCAAAAGTATTCATACCTCTTGAACTTCTCCATATTTTCCTAAAAAATGAGAACAAACAAATATATTTTATTGGAATTCTATGTGAGAAACCAACACAAAGTGGCACACACTTGTGAAGAGGAAAGAAAATTATACAATTTTTTTACAAATAAAAACTGAAAAGTGCAGTGCGCAAAAGTATTTAGCTGAGTATTCCCCTGAATGAAAACACTTTGTGGAACCCCCTTTTGCAGCAATTCCAGCTGCAAGTGTTTTGACTAAGTTATGTCCTGCTCCTGCCCTGTGACATTAAACTGTATTTGGATCTGAATGTCTTTGTTACGGAAGGCTTCACCTCACCTGGATCCAGCAACGAGTATTCTCACCCCATTGAATCCTGCAGGATTTGCAGCCATGCTGCTGGAACATGGAAGACAGCTTCACCGTCTGACGGTTGCCAATGAATCCATCATAGCATTGCTATCAGTAAACCCAGTGGCTAATTCAATATTTACGGTGCCATCCCACTTATCACCGCCTTCCTGAATAAATATAAATAGAGCCAAAAGAGCCAGTCTTTTGAAATGAACTAATCCAAAACATCCTACTATCTAAATAGAGCCATCAATCCTATTTCAACTATGTAGTAATCAGAGAATATTTAACTTATTGCTCATCTACCTCATCTGCTGTAGTGAAGTTTGGGGGAATAATTATAATTTTATTACATCCGTTATACATATTTCTCCGCAGAGCTAAGCAGAGGGAAGATGGTTTGGGAAAGTGAGTCATTTCGACCTATTCCCTATGCTAAAAGTCATATTATATTAATATAAATGTTCTCCAAGCGGTGGGATGACATGATGAGGAGCAGCTGGTGAAAACAAGATGGCAGAGGTCTGATGCTTGCATGGAGTTAGAGTGTATAGAGGAACAGAGCCTTTTAGTATTCTGGGAATGGCTCCCTCTGGTGGTTGGAGAGGGAACTGGACCACTGTATGCTGACACCGGCCCTTGAGAACTATAGTTTGACACCCCTAGTGTAAGGGCAGGGATGTAAGTTTAGCTTAGTCAGTTATTGTATTTATATTTTTTACATTTATTTATTTACATTTATGTTCAAAAAATGTCTAGATTAACAATAATGGGCCCTTAAAGAGTTTAAAGTAACAAAACCTGTGCCTCTACTGCGGTCGGTCTGGTCATCTGCGAGCATCCTGTGACTCTTTTTTTACCTTTGAAATATCTGTCATTCTCAGAGTAGCAGATCAACATATTTACACTAAAGACATGATAGATTCAGGAACAGCAGGAAATTTCTTTGATTTGACATTTGTCCGAGCTAATTTCATTCCCCTGCTTCCCTGCGAAATGCAGGTGGCAGTTTCTGCCCTAGATGGTCGTCCTCTGAGCTCAGGACGAATTCAGTCCCTAACTCTGGACTTTCAGCTCCACGTTCTACACAAACATCATAAGGACATCTGTCTTTTCCCCATAGACTCCCCCTGCTGTGCTATCATCCTGGGACTGCCTTGGGTCAAAAACCACAACCCCACAATTGAATGGTCATCCAAAGAACTCTAATTCAATTCTACGTCCTGCCGACAACGTCACCTTGTCTATGTCTACATGGCCTATATATGTCTACATGGCATCAGTCTCAGGTTTTGACAGCGGAAACACTTCTCGCTAGGGTGGCCCCAGGCACCAAGTCTATGGCACAGTCATAGGACCGTTGAGAGGTAGACGTGAGGCATGCTGTTTGTGAAAGCCTCACGTAAATCCCAATACTGGGATGGCAGAGAGTCAGGGTTGGTGACAGAGTTGCCCACGGTAAGTTCAGTGGTGGCTAGCCGGTAAAGACCGGTAAAGACGAAGAATGAATAAAGCCTGATCCCAAAGAATGTGAAATATAACGCTCCATAGTCTTGTGCTGAAGTTTAGATAAGCCACACAGATGAGCTGTGGGCAGTGTAGCTCTGGGCAACATGTCTAAAGCGCAGTCAAAAGGACCTTGAGGCGGCAGAGACAGGGGTCCTGTACTTACTAAAGACAGCTGGCAGGTTGTGATATTCAGGAGGAACCAGAGACAATTTAGGTAAGGGCGGTGCCTCAGCTGGACCGGAGAGGTCAGAGGATGGGGTGTGGGCCGAGCGCAAACAGGTGGCGTGACAGTGGTCACTCCACCTGGTCAACCATCCTGCGAGCCAATCGATGACTGGGTTATGTAGCACCGACCAAGGGTGGCCTAACACAACTAAGGTGATTCAAGTAGATAAAACTGGGAATGTTCATGATGATTACCAGATACCACTAGGTGAACAGGTTCTGAATGGTATCTAACCGTGGTAAGCAGTTTGTCCTTGAGGTATGTAACAGGTACAGGTTGACTCAGCATTTTAAAAGTAATGCCAACCTGTCTGGCTAGCTCCAGATCAAGGAGGTTCCGGCAGTTGCCCGAATCGCCGGACAATCGCTCCGGAGGGGGTAAGGGGAGCTCTGGAAGCCGACAGGGTAGGTGGTGGCACCGGTGCAGGTGAGGCGTGGACTGTGGCGCTGAGGAGAGGAGCTACTGCATGTGCTGTACAAACTGGGACAGCTGATTGCTGAAAACAGCCAGCTAACGCTCGGTCCAACAAGAGATTTCCACCACGTCCTGCTGGAGGCGATCCATCTGCTCACCCTGGTGTCGGATCTTTTTGACTTGATTGACGAAGGCTGCTCGCAAAGTTCCGCTGTCTGCTGCGGCAGGTTTATGATGTCAGATTTTGTTCAGCGAACACAAATGCAGAATAGCTGCCAGCTCCCAACAAAAGCACAAAAAACCCATAAAGAGTCTTTAATACCAGAGTTCCCCAAAAACTTAAGAAGCCACAAAGGCAAAAGCCAAAATGCACACCAGTCAAAAATCACAAGACCTCAAAAAAAGAATCTGGCAGGAGAGACAAAAAACTGGAGGCCAGAGACACAAAACAAACCTGCAGGGTAGTGAGGAGAGGAAACTCATTATACAGACAGGGGAAGAGATCTGACAATGGTACACAGGTGAAACACATAAGGGAGGGTTGGTAATCGTTCCGGGGAGGAAAACACCCAAAAGGAAGAGTGAAAACAAAGTAAAATGACAAAAGGCAAACAAACACCCTGGTTCAAACAAAGCACATGACATTCAATATTTGTTCCAGGTGCTCTACAAATGCAACTTACAATAATCTTCTTTGTCTTGTCATTACAAATTTCAACGGTCAGATATTCAAGCAAGTTAACAGTAACATTGTCATATATTTCACAAGTTTGTAATTGAGTCTTTTATCCACAGAGTGCTACACCTTCACCAGCTTTGTTGTTCCTGTTGATGGTTATAAGATCATAACCATCTAGATGAAAGTCCATTCCTTTTTCAGTTTTAAGCCAAGATTATGTGATGGCTGTAAACTAAATGACTAAATGACTCTGAGAAAGACTGTAGATAATCTTTAATAATATGAAAGCTAGCATAGAAGCTTCTGGCATTAAGATGGATGATTGATGACTTATTTGATATTTTAACATGCTTATTAAATTAATCTTCACTATAATAATGACAATCATCATTAATACAATGAAAAAAAAATATTTGGGTCTATGTTCTGAACCAACTCATGCTCATTATATTCAAGCACTTCAAAAGTTCTCAAATGGCATTCATGATTATTTTTCATTCATTTTAAAAGAGTATTTTCATTTAACTTTTTTCCTGTTCTCTCCATTCGCATCAAATTTATTCATGGATAGTACATGTAAGTCCAGAACACATAAAGTCAAGAATATCCAGGTTAGATTTCCTCTAACAGTATATAATCCATAATCCATTTACTTCTCTTTTGCATTTTGTCCAAACATCATAGTTCAGTTTATGATGTCCATGTTCGGCCATGAACAGTCCTGTACATTTCCTTCCTCTCAGCAAGACATCAATCAAACTTGTCTGGACAATTGTTATAATCCCTTTTACTTAAACTGTTCAATGTCTTTGAGATCTCTTACCAGTAAAACTTTGGTTTGCTCTGGAGTGGAGCCGTTTATCTCAATAGAAGCTTTGCAGTTCCTGGTCCACGTTGCTCTGATCCTGTTGTTTCTCCTCAGGCTGTGGGCTTCTGGAACAATTTCTGCAGTTTTCTTCATAAGATGCTATGACATAGACATCGGATCCCTTTAGTTTTTTTCCTTGCAGCAGAAGGTTCATTTAATGTTTACGATTTACAAATTGCAGGATGATCGCAGCCTTCGCTTTGTCCCTCCATGGAAGAGTATGGCAAGCTGCAATATTTCTTTCATCCAGATGTATTTCCTTTTCAACAAAAAAATCCAGAATCTGCCTTCCCAGTGTCTATCTTCAGGCGCTGCATCCTCAGTAACATTCCTGTCATGTGCAGCAGCTTTAGCATATGAGCAAGGCTCATAACAGACAGACCAGTAATGGTTGCATCTTCCATTCTGGTGTATTGTTCAAGATCGTCAATTTTCTTCTGCAGATCACTGATTGTTCTGTCTTTTTTCTGTAATCATGGTCCGCAGTTGCTTAACTTCACTCACAAGTTCTGTGAGTTTAGTTAGCTCTTCAGTTACTTTTGTCATCTCCTCAGTTAGCATACTGAGTGACTTGCGGATTTCCTTCACATTCTCTTCCATTTGAACATTTATCGTCTTTTTCTGAAGAATCCCTCATCTTTCTGTTAGTTTTCCCTTTGTTTGCTTGTTTGAACTTTTCTTAAATTGAATAAATAACTTTTCAGTTGCCTTTGTTGTTTGAAAGAAGCAGCATACACACATGATGCAGCTGTGACTAAAAAATGACAACAGACAAGTGACATCAGAGCAAAAACGAAATAAACATGCACCGCAATCCTGGCAACCTAATTCTGGAATCCACTTGGTTTTGCTGGGCTAGCATGAATTATTTAAATTTTAATTGTAAGAAGTACCCGTTAGAATTAAGTAACACCTAACATTATAATTCAAGTTATGAGAACTCAACAAAATTATGTCACACTGTCAGCTGTCTAGCTTTGTTACCAGAACTTCTACAAATCTAGTTAAACTGCCTCTTGATCATCATGTTACAGCAATATTAAAAAGTTCTGTTGCACCAACATGAATGCATTCAGATCTACCGACACAAATGTTTAACTCTGATAAATGTTTAAAACTTTCCAAATTTTTTTAATATTTATTTTATTAAATTATTCTTTTTGGTGACATATTCCAGTACACTATTTATTGTATGTTTTCTACCTGTGTTATTAGTTTTATCAATTTATTGGTCCAAAATAAAAATTCACATGACATCAAAAAAGGGTAAATATGATGATGTCAGACTGATTTAAAGTTTTGATGTCAGTTTCATTTGCACATTAAACTTGTTTTGTGACCTCTATCTGATGTTGAGCTTTGATGTTGATTTGACGTCATTTCAACATCAATTATCCACTGGGTATCTGTCAGGAATCAGCCATCCAGCTCCACCTCCAACCACCAGAGGGACCTCTAGCCAAAGTACTTATCGCATCTGCTTCCTCACTCAGACTCCCATCAGGCCTTGCTTTGTGACTTGCGACTCACTTCCTCACTGGCTGCTTTCCATCACCAAACAGTATACAATCTCCCTGGGACCTCTGCTCCAAGTGAAGTCTTGTTTTTCATAGCAGACATTTCTGAGCGTTGTTATTCTGTTTTTGCCTGTCTTTTGTCTGTTCTTTGTCTCCCTGTCTCGCTCCATGTTTTTACCCATACCTAGTTTTTGACACTATGTCTTGCCTTTGTCTGTTTTAATTACCATTAAATCTTGTTGCACATGGATCCAAACATCTCTGCCTCCTCGTTACAATACTGAAAAATATATTACTTCCATGTATGGAATATATTTTCAATAAACTTTTACTTAATATATTGAGAAATCTATATATTTTTTTGTAAGGGGGGGATTGTAAAGCTAATTGAATACACACTGCACTTGCAGCTGTAGCTAAATGCTTTGTTCTAAACAATGCAGGAACAGAGTTCAAATAAGGAAAACATTCAGCAATCAGAGAAACAGGGACTGAGAAAAGCAAAGAAATATTTCAGTTTAGGTATTAGATGATCTCTTTTTGAGACCTGTATTTCTTTTTGTTTTTCTGAATGCTGTGGTGCAGTGGTTGGATGTGAAGGCCCTTTCACACACACACACACACACCGCCCAGAGAAGTTTGACAGCAAACGTTGGTTTCGTGTCTGTAAACTCACGTCACGTCTTCCTCCTTCCTCACAACAGAGAAAGAAAACTTTCAACAAACTGCTCAAGGGTATTTTGAAGCATCCACTAGGAACGGACTGCTGAGAAGCAGAGACAGAGGGCAACTGAGCCAGCACTCCTAGTCCAGGGAGAGCTGAATTCCTGATAGTTGGCAAACTCAAGATACAGTTTCCCCAACAAAAACAGAAAACCCAGCACATCTGCTGTGTAGGTGGCTGAATGAAGTCCCAGAATGCAGGCTGGCTACCCTCTGACCTCCCTGTGGAGCTTTGCTCGAAGTGGCTCTCGCTCAGCATCATTTTCACGCATCTGCCCAACAGACACACGTCCAGCAGCTGCTCGTGGTGTGTGTGTGTGTGTGTGTGTGTGTGTGTGTGTGTGTGTGTGTGTGTGTGTGTGTGTGTGTGTGTGTGTGTGCGTGTGTGCACGTGCGGTTGGTTGTGGTAACACATACCACAACCTTCCATTGCAAATTAATTATACATGTAGCATTTGGGTGTCTGATTGAAATGAATTTGTTACTGCTTTTCATCACTGTCATTGCCAGAGTGATGAAGCATCTGGCTGTATTACCTGGATAATTAAAGTCTCGGTCTCACACATTCATGTGTTTTACAGGTTGTTTCTGCAGTTTGAGACAGATGTACTCTGGAGGCTTACTAATAAGTCTAAATTAGATTTTTAATATTTAAAGATTTAGGAAAAACAAAAATAAAACTCTGCAGCTTTGTTGACGTTTATCTCTGATTAGCAAGTGACTTTTAAAGCAGGGCGGTTGACCCAAATGAATCCTTTTTGTTCTCGTCACCCAACGTGCACCTTGATATCGGCTTGATGTCACAATTGAGTCCATATTTGATCCAATTAGTGGACAACGTTATTTTAACTTTTGTTTTCATACCATTGTTTTAGTGTGGAAAATACATGAACAGTAGAAATTCAAACTTGAAAAAACAAAATTAAGAATGCTGGATAATGCAGGGCTTTCGTTTGGTATCAATTTGATGTTTGATGTTAAACTTCACACTGATGTCAATTAAAAGGGATATTACTTGTGAGCATTATTTCCCCTTCTGTACTGCCATAATAAAGGGTGGTTGTTTGGTGAGTCCATGCTCTTTCCCTGTTTTGACCCTAACAACAACACAGGAATAACGGAGAAAAATGAACATTAGCATTGGAAGAGATTCTACTACTTTGGTGATTCAAATTCTATCATTACCTCAGAAAACCACATTGGTCATTGTGGATGCATCATCATCGTTTCTCTCATCCATGTATTGTCTTTCCTTGTTCTTGGTCTCATCCTGTGCTTTTCTCTTCACAGTAACCATTTTGTTGAAATGAAATACATATACACTTAAACAAAAAACCTGCTCATGTGACCTCTGTTTTCGCTGAGTTGGCATCAGAAATGATCCAAACTATTTACATTGCTGCAATCAGTCATCTCTTCTCCTCGTTGATCTTCACCAATCCTAGGGCTGGGCGATATGGTCTGAAAATCTAATGTCAGATCTTCTCCCTGCTTTTATTTTCTTTAACAAAAATTACAAATGACAGAAAATATTTAACAAAAACTATTCTATTTTAACATTTTCCTTGGAAATGCAAGTTTCCAAAGAAACTTAGTAACACCAAGTGCTACTAAATACAAAATGTTTGTAGAACAATGCAGCAGCTGTTTTGTGAGCTACAGCAAGCATGAGCTTTCATAAAGAAAAATACTACACGGACTCGGCAGATCACCAAGCCAACAGCCTTCAAACGTATTTTGCTGCCTGTGGTTTGAAGTCTAAGATGTCTTTTAGTACTATAGCTAGGCTGACCAGAAGTCACAGCACAGTAGAACCACATAGTCAACTAGTCAACACTAGTAAACAAAATCAAATTTTTGACTCACCAGTCAAGTTGGTCGGTACATTTAAAACAATAATATCTGCTGGCCAAATGTGTAACAAAGGCTCTGAGGCGTGTGGATCCATTAGCAACTGGTTTAATGGCAAAAACACAACAGGAGCAGGCAAAGACAAAGTCAGAACAGATCAGAAACACAGGAGCTAGGCAGGAGATGAGGAAAATAGGTGGAGGTAAGTGCACAGGAAAACAAAGAGACTGAACGCTTAGACTGCACAACGGGAAGTTAGTACAAGACTACGCATTTCACTGAAGGCAGAGCGGAGCTTATAACAGTGACGGTGATGATGGGATGAGGATCAGCTGGGGAGAAAGGAACTGGATGCAGTGCATGCAGGGAAATGGAGTGAAGAAGCTGGAGGGTATCAGAACTCGGGGCGGGCTTCCTCTGGTGGTCGGAGGAGGATGTAGCCGTGTGAGTCCTGACATAATGATTACATTAATTTACATAGAAAAACCATAGATGTTTTGAAAAAACAACAACATTATGTTGAATGCAAACGTAGAGGAAGTCACAACATAATTAAAACGTAGATTAAAAAGTGTTTTTTTTCCAATCATCTTTCCTAAGAACTCCTGTATTAATGTTCTAATCAGTCTTTGCTCTCTGCTTTTGATGTCGTCACACTCATTCACAACTCAATCACAAATGATTGTTTCCCTTTTCTTGCTGAAAAACTCCCCCATGAGAAGAGAGGGCTTTCAGTCAGTCACCTCTAGTCTGAACCGGCTGAAGACAATTACTTTTTTTAAGAAAATGAAATTAATTCATAAGTGGTAAAATGGCCTGTACTTGGGTAGTGCTTTTCTACTTTCACTGAAGGTCCAAAGCGCTTTACAGTCACAGTCACATTCACACACTGATGCCAAACACCCCAAGGACACTTGGACACAAAAATGATATAAACATGTTTTGGAGTCTACTAACTGTAAACTGAAATTCAAACATGCTGAGAAAACAAGGACAGATTTACGGAAAAGGACTAGACTAAAGGAAAATGTACTTTTTCCCTGACTCTGCATCCAGGTGATTAATTTTTATTTGAAGTCATAACAAAAACATCCGAAAAACGTAATTCTGAAGGTGCAGCGCTTTCACAAGTGGATGGGGGTGCTTTTTCATGTCAATACCTCAAAGACTACCAATAAAGTTCCATACAAAGTGGATTTGTGCCTGTTAATATATTTCTAAAATACAGTTTTTATGAATGTCCTATGAATTTATTTTCCTGCATTTTTTTGCCACGCTTGAAATTCTGCTCCATGAAAATATCTTCTGAATTTAAATCGGTCCGTGATTACATATGAGACACAGGGAACAGTGCATTAAGCAGATCATCACAGCATAATAGCATGAGTATGTAACAACAGCGCTGTCTCCAAAGCAGCACTTTTATTCAGTTTCCTGTTGCTGCTGTAAGGTCCACAGGTTTATGCTCCACATCTGTCTGGATTCCATTAAAAATCGCTTCATGTCCCACTGCTTCATAAACCAAAACACAGCATTACACAATGGTGAATAGCAGAGGTTTTGTCTGTGTTTGCATGCAGGATGGGAGCCGGCTATTCCCACGGCGCTGCCTCGGTTTTTCTTGTGAAACTCTCTCTCTCTGCCAGCTTCTCTTTGCTAGCTGCTGCTTTCATATGTGCGCTGTGCCAGACAGAGACAGGTGGGCTAACCTTATTCCTAACAACTTCATCGTTCCAGTCCTACTCTTTGTTTCTGATTTTGTAGTTGCGGATTATTACACATTAATTTTATGTTTGCAGGATGCACAATACACGCAATCCTGCAGTGAAATTCAGGCTCTGTTTTAGGTTATCATAGTAAGAACTCATCAAAAGATTTTTGTCAAATTGATTCACTTTCAGCTTTTAACATAAAGTAGAGGTAAAATCTAAACAGATTTAAATGAAAAAAATCCTTTTGTGTTTGAAATTGAAGGAACTGAAGGACAGCTACTTTACAGTTAATTTCTTGTGTTTTTTTTTTGTTTATTCAGTCTTTTATTACGTTTATTACGTTCTGTTTTGCACTTCATTCATAATGCTGTTGACAGAGTTGTACAGGGCTGCACGGTGGTGCAGTGGTCAGGGCTCTTGCCTCGCAGCAAGTCCCAGCTGGGGACTTTTTGCATATCTGGAGTTTGTATGTGTGGGTTTTCTGCGGGGACTCCGGCTTCCTCTCACCATCCCTAGGTGTGAGTGTGCATGGGTGTGTGATTGTGGCCCCTGCAACAGACTGATGACCAGTCCAGGGGTGTCCCCTGCCTTCACCCATGAGCAGCCAGGTTAGGCTCCAGCAGCTCCGTGACCCCGAAAGGGATAAAGCGGTTTTAAAAATGAACAAAATAGGTTAAACGACTTCTTTTACCTGGTCTCCTAAAATTTAATAAAATTTATAACATTTTGATTAACCGATTAACTAAATTAATTAAAGTTTTGATTAACAAACAGTGTAAGTGTAAGGCCTATCCTAGATGCTACAGAATTTTGCACAAGTTGCACTGTCTGTCTGTAAGTCTGCACAGTTTAAGCCCCGGTCACATAGTGCTGTACGCACCCGTCAAAAAGAGGTCACCGGGGAATCAGACAAGGTTGTGCGCGTTGATGAGGAGTTTATGATGAGCTGCTGTCAATTTATAGACGTAGCAGGACACGGAAAAATCTGAAAAACATTGTGAACTGTTCAAAATGGAATTCCGCGGGCAACCATGGGCGGCACACCTGTTAAAGACTTGCAACACACGAGAAAACAGTCTTCTGGCAGTGATAAAAACCTGCGGGAGTTAAGCAGTCTGTCACAGGCAGATCACGGTCATCAGATGGGTGTTACACGTCTCAAACAAGTTATACCATGGTGTGGCTGTTCTGTGCATTTTTCATCCACCGCTAGGCAGCAGATGGCTGGCGCTGTAAACGGCTACGACCTACACCTCAGGCACAAGATGACCATAATCTGTTTTCTAAAGTTCTAGCCTGTCTTTCATCATTTTGTCCTTAAAATGACTACCCGAGGGTCTGATCGCCTCAATAGCTGCGTTTCCATTACACAGACACGCAAACTTTATCAACAACCTCACACAATTTGGCAGCTACACTATTTCAATTAAATCATAATTATGCAAATAAACACAAACCAACACACGCCATAAGCCATTCAAAACCACAGGCATGGATGAAGCAAGTATTATTCCAAGTTGATGTCATGGCTCCAGCGCTCATCATCATCTGTCAAAGGAGATGTCTGAGCAGGCCATGGAGCTGCAACCGCTCCTCCAGGGTTGAAGCAGCTATGGATAATTTTAAGGAAATCTTGTTGTAAATGTGACTTAGGGAAGAAACACTATAACGCAAAACAAAACAAACTATAGCAAGTTATCAAATAACCAACAAAGTACATATGATATAAATATTGGATTGCAACACTAATCCGCTAACATTACATATATGATGATTATCTGAATCGAATTTGTATTATAATGACATTTCTTTTCCATTCTTAGGCTATCTTGGTTCTTCTATTTCTTATATGAATTGTTTATTTATTTCACTTCATAATTACATACTTCAAAAGTCTAGTTATAATAAGGGTTCAATCTAGTAAAGGAAAAAATGCAAAATATATTTTAGAATACAATTTATTATGGGAATACAATATTTTACATCATCATTACTCATCTCAAACATGTTCAATGGTGGAGGAGCATGTCATCCTGCCACGGCTCCATCCCAGCAGGGGAGTTCCACCACTATGTTCAGGTTCCTCCGGCCCTTGGCTAGCCCGACATCTCTGTTGGATCCTGGAACTCTGTCAGGGCCTCGTTCTTCCAGGCTCCAGCCTACACGCCAAGCACCAGGGCTCCATCTGGACGCTCCCAGTCCACCAGCCTGCATCATCGGGTAACGTGTTCTCATCAGGTTGTGAAGGAGAACGCATACCTTCACCAGCAGCCTGACAGTGTCAGCTTCATGCATCATTGTAGTCAGAAGACATGACTGTTAGGAGAATAACACTGAAGAAGCCTTTATAGTTGAAGTATTCTGAACCTGTGTTGGCAGGAGCTTTAGACACAATGTGCTTCCCATCTATAGCTCCAATGACGTGGAAAATTCCATCTATGGTACCAATCATCAGCTACCTAGCACCACTGGGCCTCATTGTGTGACGGGGAGATCATCTCATGAGCATACTTGAGAGCAATGGCCTCACAGACTTCACGCACCACTAAACTTATGGTGTTGTGGGGAACCCTCCAGCCATATTCCATCTCTCAGTACTTGGAGCCAGTAGCAAGATGCCTCGGGGTGATTGCAACATTCAGGCCTGGTTCAAGGGGTGCTCGCCAGTTGGTGGTCTCCTTGTTTAGGGCTGGTGTCAGTCTCTGAACAGTTTCATCATACATCGCAGGAAGTATGAAGTTCAGAAAGGCTCTTGGATTGTCATTGCGCAGCTCAACTATGAGAGTGGAAAAGCCCCAGCTGCGATCTCCTCGCAATCCAGTCACGCACCCAGATTCTCCGTAACAACCTCCTCCTCCTCATTCATCTTCTTCGAAGGATATGTTGGGCCTGCATCAGTTGGTTTTGTTGGTGCTGAAGCATGACAATGAGCACATCCTGCCACTGAATATTCATGTTCACCCCGTCACATCTAGACTACAAGTGCAGAGGTCTCATAAGGTTGATAAGAAGTGATGCAGCAGTGATGAGGATGTGATCAATCATATTTAAAACTTGTTCGACACTTGATATTGCGGGCTTAGGTAGTGCTTTGTACAAGAATGCGCTGTGATGCGCTGCTCAACACAAGCCATTATATGTCATTCCAACGCATATCACCAGTCTGATGACCGTGTACTACCACCAGTCTGATGACCGTGTTCTACCACCAGTCTGATGACCGTGTTCTACCACCAGTCTGATGACCGTGTTCTACCACCAGTCTGATGACCGTGTTCTACCACCAGTCTGATACCAATCTGACACTCATACCAATACCAATCACCAATCTGACACTCATATAATGTCAAAATTGCCTCTGGAATCTGTAGACGGCACAACCCAGTTGGATATGGACCACCTTCCAAGTGTCTTCACAACCCTGGAACCAAGCATCCACAACGGGCATTTTAGAAGGCTCACCAGACCAGGGGAAGAAAGGAGGTTGATATCCCAGCACACATTGTAATGGTGTAATGCCGCTTTTCATACAGAGTTCTCAGCATACTCCACCCACACCAGGAACCTGCTCCAGCTCTCTTGACGGGAATGACAGTAGGTCCTCACCAGTGTTGGGGGTAACAGATTACAAAGTAACGAATTACTGTAATTTAATTACTTTTATTAGTAACCGAGTAAAATAACGAATTACAGTTCAAATTTCTATAATTAATTAAAATTATTGGACTATAGAAACCCTTATTACTTTCTTACTTAGGTTTTATAGGCCCTGAAATTTTTGAAAACGCAGATTCATTTAAAACAAAACAAAGTAACTAGCGCGTACAAGCACGCATGTGCGCGCAGAGTTGGGGATCGGTCAAAGTACAGACATGCCCTGATTGTTGCAGTCAAGGGGCTTTTCAAACTGGCTCAAAGTGCAGTTTCAGTGCTATGGTGAGGTCTGAACTCTGACTGGAAATCTTCAAAGAGGCTATTGTCCTGTAGGTGGCAGTACTAAAACTACAACTCTTTCTAATATCTTTGATATAAAGGGGAGATTTGATATTGGTCTATAGCTGGCCAGAATGCCAGGATCTAAACTGGGCTTTTTCAGAAGAGGTTTAACAACTGAATATTTAAAAGACTGTGGCACATAACCTGTTTCTATGGAAGTATTTCTAATAGTTAAAACTGATTCATGAATTAAGTGGAAGGTTTATTTAAAAAGCTTAGTGGGGATTGGGTCTAAAAGACAAGTTGAGCTTTTGGAGGATGTAATAACTGATGTTAATTCTGCTAGATCTACAGCAGTGAAGCAGTCTAACGTTACAGAGGTTTCTATAGATGCCTTTGTTTCTACTGTTTCAGCCTGCTCTGGGCTGATAGTAGGGATAACTTTGTTCAGCTTTTGTCTAATATTTAGGATTTTGCAATCGAAGAATGAAAGAAATTCCTCAGAACTGAGAGCTGCAGGAATATGTGGTTCCACTGAGCTGTGACTGCTGGTCAGTCTGGCTATAGTACTAAAAAGAAATCTCAGATTATTTCCATTCTGTGCTATTAAAGCTGAATAGTATTGGGTTCTGGCTTTACGCAGAGATTTTTTATAGTTTAAAAGGCTATATTTCCAGTTATTCAGGTTATTCATGTTACTAAATATTGGTTGGACTGTAAGTTTAAATTCAGATACAGAACGGTCAGTCAATGTTCTTCTGGCTGTTCTTTATTTATTGGAGCAGTGGAATTCTCTAGAACAAACTGAAAGGTGATTAGAAAGTGATCTGAGAGTGTGGGGTTATGAGGGAGCACACTCAGCTGATCTCTATACCATGAGTTAAAACAAGGTCCAGGATGTGCTTGTGACAGTGAGTGGGTTCCTTTACATTTTATGTGAAACCAACATTATCTAATAAAGCTGAGAAAGCATTTCCTAGACAGTCACTACGGTCATCAGCATGAATATTAAAATCCCCTACTATTATTATTTTACCAGAATCTAAAACAATAATTGACAGAAAGTCTGCAAACTCAATTAAAAATTCAGAATACGGGCCAGGAGGACAATAAATAATTATGAATGAAACAGATTTTGGAGTTTTCCTGTTTGAGTGATTTATAGACAATATGATGTTTTCAAAGGAACTATAAATGTGTTTGGCTTTAGTGTTAGGAAGTAAGCTAGACTGTGATATTACTGCTAACCCACCACCTTTCCTAGAAATGCTGGATTTCTGATAGTTATTATAATTAGGGGGGGTTGCTTCATTCAACCTAACATAGTCATCCTGTTAAAGCCAGGTTTCTGTTAGAGCTAGCAGGCTAAGTTTGTTATCATTCATTAACTCATTGACTAAAAAGGACTTAGAGGAAATGGATCTAATGTTTAGTAACCCACATTTAATGACATCATGATTTTGCTTGTTGTTATTGAGAGTATTAGTAGCTTTTACTTTTAGATTTTTGTGTTTTACTCGCCTTTCAGTGCATAAGCTAAAGCTAGCAGCTGCTGGACTAACTCTGTATTGTTCTGTGGTTTGCACTGACGCTAAAGGGAACTCAGAGGAGAGTTTTAAACTGCTGCTCTGTGCCCAGAACCTGTCCCTGGGTTGTCAGGTGACACGGTTAATGCTTTTAGAAATAAGAGCAGCGCCGACCACAGTGGGATGGATGCCATCTCTCCGCATGAGGCCGTGATATCCCAAAACGCTTTACAACTGGGCACCATTTGGCTAACCAGCAGGTTAAATGATGAAAAGCGGCTGTACATTTCATCACTGACTAGGTTGGGGGGGGGGGGGGGGGGGGGGGGGGGGGGGGGGGGGGGGGGGGGGGGGGGGGGGGGGGAGACCAGAGAAAATAACAGTGTCAGGAGCTTCACATGTCTAACTTCAGAGGAGCCGATAACTGGAGTTGACGGTTCATCTGGCGTGTTGCCGAGGGGAGAAAACTTATTATGTAGCGGGAGCTTCGGTAGCTCTAAGTGTTTACGTTTAGCACTATGCTTCCTTCCCACCGGTACAAACCCATCCTGAGTTTTCCCGGGCTGCTGCGCGGGAGGGGCTTGAGTGCTTGGCAGTTTCGTTCCAGTATTGCGAGCTGCACTGTAGGTAATAATTTGGCTAACAGGCTTTGCATCCGATGTGCGTAGCCGCGCTTCTAACCTGGCCTCCAAGTCTGAAATAAGGCTACACTTAACACATCTGCCACTATCTTCACTGAAGGAGGCAGGATCTTAACTGAACATTTGGCACATGGAGCAGGACAGAGGAGAGAAAGCAGACAAGGTGGTATGGAGAGAAATAAGTATCACTCCGATTTGTGCGTGCGTAATTCTTGATTTGTGCGTAGCTTTGATTTGTGTGTGCGTAATTCTTGATTTGTAACTCATAAAATACATTTTATGCATGAGTACAAAAATTACAAAATATGAAAAAATACAAAATACAATGTACACATGCACAACTTAAAATTATGACAGCTTGAAACTAACTACACCCACAAATCTTTAAAAAATATGCACGAATCACTTGTTACGCACACACAAAACCGCCTTTACACGCAAATCTCACGTGAGACTCTTTTCACGTCTCCCAGATTCGTGCATAAGTGATGCGTTTAAATGCTAGTGGAATGCTGGGTCATCAGAGTTTTTCAAAAAAAAAACTGCATATATTTTTAATCTTTGATACTTGAGCTAAATAATTTTTTTCTACAGATAAAAATTGCATTTTTAAAATGTTGATACTTGATTTACATTCTTGCTTTTTCTAATGATAAATAATTTAGACTTTTTGAAAAACTATGTAAAAACTTTTTTGTTTTTAGCGTGAAAGGTATGTGACCAAACAACTCACACTATCTGCATGGCATGCCCAATTTTTGTGGTATCACTTGGTCCTCAGTCTACTTCAGGTAAGACATGGCACTATAAAATTAAATAGTTGAATAAGATTTGACACACACACACACACACACACACACACACACACACACACACACACACACAACACACACACACACACACACACACACACACACACACACACACACACACACACAACACACACACACACACACACACACACACACACACACACACACACACACACACACACACACACACACACACACACACACACACACACACACCACACACACACACACACACACACGTCTTCCAGTCCTCATACATGTCCTGCTTTAACATACTTCTTTCACTCCAGACTTCCTCACACAAAACCACAGTTCCTCTGTCAAACTTTCTCCAGTTCTACGAAGACAGTGAATCTCTCTGACCTTCTCTATCAACATCCTCAAAGCAAATGTTACATCTGTAGAGCTCTTTCTTGATATGAAACCATACCGATGCTCACAAATGTTCACTTCTGCTCTTAGTCTAGCTTCAACTACTCTTCATTGTATGACTCATCAGCTTTCTTCCTCTGTAGTTGCCATAACTCTGCACATCTCCATTATTCTTAAAAATGGAACATCACACTTCTCCATTCCTCAGGCATCTTCTCACCATCTAAGATCCTGTTGAACAACCCAGTCAAAAACTCCACTGCCATCTGTCCTACACACTTCCATACTTCCACAGGTGTATCATCAGGACTAAGTGCCTTTCCGCCCTTCATCCTCTCACTTCCCTTTCATTAATCTTTGTTACTTCCTGCTCCACAACATTCACTTCTTCTATTCTTTCTTCTCTCTCATTTTCTTCATTCATCAACACTTCAAAGTATTCTTTCCATATGTCCATTATACTTCTGACACCTATCATTACCATCCTTATCCTTAATAACGCTAACCTGCTGTATGTCCTTCTCATCTCGTCTCTCTACCTTGCTGATCTGTATGTCAGTCTGTCCCTCTTCACTACCCAACTTAGCATTCTAGCCATCATAAGACCCTTGTTTGGCCTTTGACCCTCTACTTTCACCTTACGCTGCGTTTCCCTGTACTCCTGTCTGCTCTCCTCAGTCCTCTCAGTGTCCCACTTAGCTGGCCTCTTACTCCATATACACTCCTGCACCTCTTCATTTCATCACCAAGTTTCCTTGTCAACTTTTTTTCCTGATAACACACCAAGTACACTCCTCCCTGTCTCCCTGATCACATTAGCTGTAGTTATTGAGACTTCCTGACCACCAATTGCTTCTTAAATAGTCATGCAACATTTTTTCAGCTTCCAGCAGTTTGTCCTCTTCTCTGCCTTAGACCTTTCTTTCTTCATCACCAGTCATTCTGGCACTTCTATGCTTCCTGGAAACACTCTCACCAACACCTACTGTGCAGTCAGTGAACTCCTTCAGATTACACGGTCTACACAAGATGTAGTTTATCTGTTTGCTTCTACCTCTACTCTTATAGACCTTTTCATAGAATGTATTCACTTTATCAATTTCAATCATTTTTGCAAAATACTTCATCTGTCCTAAATTCCTTTTCTGGATACCAAACCCATCACCATCACCTCCTCAACACCTCTGTTTCCTGCACCAACATGTCCATTGAAATCTGTGCCAATGACAACGCTTTCACTCCTAGGGATGGTAATCATCACTTCATCCAACCAAAATGTCTCTTTCGCCTCCAGCTAACATCCTATCTATGGGACATACCCACTAAAGCACAGTTAAACATCACACCTTCCATTTCTAGCTTCAGACTCACTCTGACACCACGTTTACCTCCAGAACACTCATAACAAACTCCTCTTTTAAGATAACTCCTACCCCATTTCTCTTCCCATTTCCACCATGATAGAACAACTCGAACCCTGCTCCTAAGCTTCTGGCTTTGCTACTAGGGATGTGGTACTAAAACTTTTACTGTTTCAAAGTGGTGCCATGTCATCAATTTTTACCAGACCGATGCATTTCCACCTTAACTGCATTTCTTCACGGTGTCGGCGTAGTGGCGCTGCAACAGCGTGGACACTTCTGTGCTTCGATGTGGCTTAAAAAGATGGGGTATTTATTTCTGCCTCTTTCCTCTGCTTTTTCCTTCATGCTCCACTGCGAAGGGGAAAGGCTCACATGACCTCACTCAAAAATGTATTCCTGCTACTGACAAGTGACAACGAACACACACGAATGGCAGAGTGACCACAAGCAAAAAGGTCCAAAGTGTGGCTATATATTTCTCAGATAGATGGAGACAGTGGTGCTGTCTCTGATGTAACATGAACATGGTTAAGGGAGGTAACACTATGTAAGGAAGGCGCAGAGGCGTGTGGATCCAAAAGAAACAGTTTTAATAAGAATAAGGAGAAGGCAGAGGAAACGTCGTACAACAGGCAGGGTCGGAACACAGGAGAAGGCAGGAAGCGACGAAACAGGCAAAGGTCGGCAATCAAGGCAGGAGAACAACGAACGCTTAGGCTGTTAAAGAACAAGTCAGATACAAGACTACGCAAGGATGTGATAATACAGCGAAGCTTATAAGGACAGTGCTTGATGACATAAGAGACACCTGGGTGAACCATGGACCGGAAGCAGTGTGATCTGACTGGCACTCAATACTCCAGTGAGTGTTGCCTCTGTGGGTCGGAGGAGGGAGTATCTGGGGGAATCCTGACACACTAGTAACCTGTTCAATCACCGTGCTAAACACGCAGTGTATTTAAATCCAGGTTAAAGACCCACCTGTTCTCAGCTACATTTCATCTGTATTCAAAAGTTCTCATTCGGCTGTTCTTGTTTTAAATTTACTTATTTTGAACTTTTAGTTTTATTGTATTGATCACACATTTGATATTTCTTTTTATTGTTTTTTAACATGAGCAAAAGATTAAACCAATGAAATTTCCTGCAGCCCCTGAATCTATAATAGCAGTGGTAGTAAACACTTTATCGGGTAGATGGATAGAGACAGGGACATCAAAAGTAAAAGAAGCGTCACTCACTCACAGGTGGCCAGCACGTCCGCAGTAAAAGCACAGGTTTTTGGGCATCTGTCTGCTCCTCTCCTCTCCTCTCCTCTCCTCTCCTCTCCTCTCCTCTCCTCTCCTCTCCTCTCCTCTCCTCTCCTCTCCTCTCCTCTCCTCTCCTCTCCTCTCCTCTCCTCTCCTCTCCTCTCCTCTCCTCTCCTCTCCTCTCCTCTCCTCTCCTCTCCTCTCCTCTCCTCTCCTCTCCTCTCCTCTCCTCTCCTCTCCTCTCCTCTCCTCTCCTCTCCTCTCCTCTGGCGTTAAGTGTGTAGAGTCCAGCTGCATGGGATCCCCAGCATTGAGTTGCTCGGGGCGAGCATGTGAAAAAGCATGCACCATGTGATCGGCTGTAGTGTCCTTTGGTTTCCTGCTCTGCAATAGATTGTCCAGATTAATAGCTACCGAGATTAGCTGATCCAGGTACATGTCCTCATCTCGGCAGGCGATCTCGCACTTGTTACGACCCCAACATGGCTCAGGTCTAGGGGTAGACAAGATGGGGTCGCAACATAAAGAAATGAATGAACACGAGAATTAAAAAGAACACAGTTTATTAAATACACGAAACTCTGTGTCCTGGAAACGAAAAAGCAAAATAATTCAAGTGCTGGTTTAAAACAAAATGATGAACCAAAGGGAACTGGAACTTTGGCCAAACATAACAAAAGGTCAGGGAGACAGCTGACCCAGCCCTGCTGGCCGTCGGGGTCAGCAGCTCCCTGCTAAGGGCTGCCTAACCAAAACTACCTAAAACAGAAACAAAGCCCACAAACTAAGACTACCAAGGTCCCAAACTCAAATTAAAATAACAAAACCCAACAGTATAAGACTGTTGAGGAACCAAAAGAGACACAAACCAGCACAAACCAAACCCACTGCTCTCAGCCTCCTGCTCTCTGCCCTCTTTGGTGTGGCCTCCTTGGTCTTAAATACCCGGCAGGTGCTGATTAGGACGATTGGCTTCACCTGCCGGGTGAGGCAGCATGACAGGATGTGGTGGCAGCAGCAGGGGGACGTAACACCTCCTTCCATAAAATTTGTGAACATGGGGGCAAATCCCTGCAAAAAGAACAAAAACATGTTCACAAATAAAACCAACAAGACGTGAACCCTGAACAACAGCAGCAAAAACAAAAACCAACAGGCAGAGGCTTCCAGAGCAAAGAAAAAACAAGTGAGGCAGGAGCAAAAACTAACAAACCCAAATAACACAGGTGCGCACTGGCCACACCACAGGACCATGACGCGCTGACTGCGCCACACACAGAACGAGGCTGCGCCAGCCACCGTGCTAGCCGCCCTCAAAACGAAAGTGTGGCGCCACACCACAGGACGATGCTAGCCAGCCACCACACACACAGGATGCCCTAGCCACCACACACACACACAGGACGCGCTAGCCACCACACACACAGGACGAGGGCACGCTAGCCACCGTGCTAGCCGCCCTCAAAACGAAAGTGCGCTAGCCGCCCACCGACAAAAGTGCTAGCTGTCCTCAACACTAGTGGGTCACAATCCCGGACGAGGGACGTATCCCGGACGAGCCCCCATATGTTACGACCCCAACATGGCTCAGGTCTAGGGGTTGACAAGATGGGGTCGCAACATAAAGAAATGAATGAACACGAGAATTAAAAAGAACACAGTTTATTAAATAAACAAAACTGTGTCCTGAAAACATAAAAAGCAAAATAATTAAAGTGCTGGTTTAAAACAAAATGACGAACCAAAGGGAACTGGAACTTTGGCCAAACATAACAAAAGGTCAGGGAGACAGCTGACCCAGCCCTGCTGGCCGTCTGAGTCAGCAGCTCCCTGCTAAGGGCTGCCTAACCAAAACTACCTATAACAGAAACAAAGCCCACAAACTAAGACTACCAAGGTCCCAAACCCAAATTAAAATAACAAAACCCAACAGTATAAGACTGTTGAGGAACCAAAACAGACACAAACCAAACCCACTGCTCTCTGCCTCCTGCTCTCTGCCCTCTTTGGTGTGGCCTTCTTGGTCTTAAATACCCGGCAGGTGCTGATTAGGACGATTGGCTTCACCTGCCGGGTGAGGCAGCATGACAGGATGTGGATGCAGCAGCAGGGGGACGTAACACACTGAAGGTCCAGGTTAAGTCCTTTGCAAAAGACTGTCTTCAAAGTCCAATGGTCCAATGGCATTAGTCCAATCAGTCTGAGCAGCGAGCATTCTGAAGCGTAACGAGTAAGCGACAGCAGTCTCTTTACCCTGTTATGTCCATTAACTGTTCCCCAAGGTCTTCTCCTTCTCTGGCGGGCTGAGAAACTGTGCGTAACAGCTGAGTGAAGTTAACCGTATGTGTGGAACGTAAGCAAACCCACAGTTCAGATCATAGAAAGCCACTCCAACACCTCTCCGGAGAGCAAAAATGAAACTTTCGACTCCTCCGTGGGAAAAAGATGGGCCTGCTGGTGGAGGTACAGCTGACACTGCATAAGAAACCTGCTACAGAATTCACCCACAAACCTATCCGGAAGCGAGAGGCATGAACCGGATGTTGTTGTGTTCAAGTCGGAAGAGGGTACGGCAGGTTCCGGAGTGGGAGGCATAGGCGGAGACGGCATTGGGATATCAGACAGACGTTCCATAATAGCATCGGTGGTGAGTATAGGATGATGAAGCTGTCTGCAGTGATCCAACAGCCAAATGGCAAAGGCTGCGGGATTGGAAGGTGTGGGATCAGCTGCCGCTGGATCCTGGGTGGGCGAAGTACTCTGTGAGGTGTGAGACGAAGATGGAGAGGTGGTCGGATCCATGTGATGCAGAAGAGAATTTAATCAGGTAAAACAGAGCAGACAAGGGCAGAGGCAAAAACAGAGTCAAAAAGCCAGGCAGAAACGCCTCACTTCTTCTATATTTTATTATGTCACAGGCTTATTTCAACATGGATTAAATACGTTTTCTTCCTGAAACATTTTTTGAGAAACACCCCATAATGTTTAAAAAGTTTTGGACGCATTTAGGATGCACAGTTTTGACCGCACTAGAACGTGTAGGTTTGTACAAGATAAAACACCCTGAATGGGTTTTCTCCCGGCACACTGGCTTCCTCCCACCATCTACAAACATGCTGTATAGGTTAACTGGTCACTCTAAATTCTCCCTAGATGCGAGTGTGCATGAGGGTGTGATTGTGGTCCCTGCGACAGACTGGCGACCAGTCCCAGGGGTGCCCCCTGTCTTCACCCATGAGTAGCCGGTTTAGGCTCCGGCAGCCCAATGACCCTGAAAGGGACTAAACTGTATAAAAGATAAATGAATGAATACATTTTTTGTTTACTTTTGACGACTTGCAATCTACTGTCACATCTTTCGCAATTGATATATTGTAATAAGCACCCCTGATTATTAATATTAAAAACCTAATGGAATTAATTTAACCTAGTTTTAACTAACCACATTCAAACATAGATTATTAGACTGGAACAAATCTAACATGATGTTATTAATATTTCCTTCTTTTTTCTTTTTTCTACTTGTCCTATCCAACAGCTGAGCAAACATTTATGAGGTGAGAGCCTCTTGTTTTAGACAGATTTTACTGTTACAATCTGGGTTTTTAAATCATCGGACACTTGTGTGTCTGATGATTGTGGGACCAGGGCATGGGAAATGTAGACAGAGTCCTCAAGACATTATGCATGTTATTTTGGAAGTGAAATATGAAATTAAATGCTTTTTAAAGCATCTTGTGATTTCCGGCTTAATGAACTTGGATACATTCATTATTAAATTACTGCTTTTCCCTATCCTTCTTTGGGTGCAAGAGATAAACCTGCCCAAAATCTGTCAATACACTGCTATCAAATGAAATCAAACTGAAACAATCATCTGGCCAGATATTGGTTTTGCTTAAATTTCTGCCCTTTTTAACTGGCACAAGCAGAAAAAATGATCATGTGAAGTTTTTGTTTCAGTTGCTGGATTTTGTTAAATTTCTATTTATACCTATTATTGCACTTTCTTGTTTTTTTTTTTTTTGAACTTATAGTTTATTTGGAGTTTCGCAACAGCAGAGCATTATATACATTTATCTCCATAGTTTTTACAAAAGTCAACCTAAATATAATACAAAAAATCAAAGAAGGCACTGGCAGGACGTTAAATGGCCACAGTCCTCTTTATTGAAACAGGGAAGAATAAACTTTAAACATGCCAACACTTAGTCAACTAGAGCCATTAGCAGCATAGCAGAAGCAAGGGTTTTGCTGGACTCCTTCTCCAGTTGAAAGTTTGCATTTGATGTCTTATTGAGAAATTTATTTTTTCCATTTAAAAGACTTTGTTAATTTTTGGGATCCGGGTATCCAACGTGAGTGGTTCTGTTTTCGTCCATCTAATTGTGATACATTTAAGAGCTGATGTAAAGAGTACATTTAAAAGGTATGAATCTGTTTGTCCCCCCATTTCGGGCTGCGATGATGCCGAGGAGTGCAACCATAGGGTCTCTGGGTATGTCAACTTGAAAAATTAGTTTCATGGCGCTCTACACCTCATCGCAGACGTTCTTCAGTTTAGGACAGGACCAGAACACATGTGAGTGGTTGGGTTCCGCTGATTCACAGTTTCTCCAGAACACACTTGGTACGTTAGGATTCATCTTGGATACTATGTCTGGGGCCAGGTGTGCCTCCGTGCACGCCTCCAGCCACATCTCATCAGATATGCCTCTGGCTGTCTTCGCCTCCCATCTCCGCTTAGCTCCAACAGGTCCAGCATCAGACATAGGCACAAATATTTTATACCCCTTTGTTATCATTTTTTTATCCCCATGTTCTTTTTGATATTGTATTAGCAGAACTTTAATTGGTGTGCGGTTTAATGACCTATACTTTCTGGAACATACTCGACTTGGGCGTTTTTTTTCCTTCTATTTTCCACTTCACATATAACAGAGAACTTTGTTTGGATACACAACTACAGCATGTGTATCCTTTGAGAAACGTTGTTGTTAGATGATAAATTAGCAATATTTCTGATCCTGCTCAACAGTACGTCATACACTGAATTAAAAAAACATACACTCCTACAAAACAAACACTTGTGCAGAAATGTCAGTCATGTTGAGTAATCTGCTAATTCAAGTGAACAATCTTCAAGCCTGCGCCAATGTGCATGTGTGTGCATCTGCTGTGGGATAGTGGAAGCACAGTGGAGTGTGGCACCCCAACCTCTCTGAAGATAAAATGATGATTCAGCGCTGTGATAATAGATGCAGCCTGAAGCTCTAAATTAACCTCCACTGTTGTTACTGAACCAGCCACGTAACATTAGTCTGCAACAACACTCTGTTAATCACAGGTGTAAACTAGCTATTTACTTCATGATGCATTAGAACAGCAAAGTCATAAATATGTAAATAAGATATGATAATGTGTGTGCAGGCCCTGAATGGGAACAAACAGCAGTCACACATGCAGAGAGGTAGTTTTTCTCCAGTCATCATCACCATAATGCTGGAGTTTAAGTCCAACACAAACTAAATAATTAAATGTCGAATCAATGATAGAAACTTAGTTCAGACAGAACAAATAATTCACTTGATCCACACACACACACACACGCAAACAAACACGCACAGTTGCCCTTGTTCGTTGTCTGATATTTCCTCTTGTTTATTTAACCATTTATTCATTTATATTTATTCAAGTTTCATGTTTAATTTTTTTTTTTGGTAGTTTTGTTTTTTTCAGTCAGGACTGCCCAAATTAGTCTTCAGCAGAGTGGGGAACTTTTGTATGGATTCCTGCAGACATTTCAGGTGGTACATGGCCCCAGAGACACTGTTGGGTTCAATGGCCACTGAAACATCCCATGTTTGATCCCTCGGCTGCATTGCAGCTGAACTGATTCTGGGATTTCCCTTCTACACCGCCTATAGTGATCATGAGATGATCTGGAACATAACCCAAACTCACAGTCACTTTCCAGATCATCTCCCAAATGATGGATCCAAAACCAAAGAGTTTTACACCAAAACTCGTAAAACACAGTGGCTTTTGAAGACACAGAGAGAGTGTGGAAGAAAGATCCCCAGAGACGTCAAGTTTGTTTTGCCTGATGACTTCAGAAACTTCCAACAGAAGTCAGGAACTTCTTCTGAGACAGAACAGACTAGCGTAGAACATTTTATTGACCTGATCAAGAGAATGTTAACATTGGATCCTGCAAAAAGGATCAATCTTGATCAGGTCCTGCGACATTATTTGTTACAGCCCAGCAACATTTGCCTTCAACAACAAAGACAGAAAAAAAAGACAGAAATCTGCCCACCGTCTGGATCATTGGTTCAGGTTACTATGTGACTGGTGCAGAAAGTACAGCTAATCGATGCTTTGGAGAAAACCTCGGTCTCAATGCCAACATTCGATGGATTGGAAAAGCAAACGTGCTGGGGGGGTTGTGCTCATGAATTTTTATAGTGAGTTGTCCCAACAAAGAAGTCCCCCAGACCTTTTGATTCTCCATGTTGGCAGCAACGACTTGGGAAGCACAAACGTGTCAGATTTTGTCAATGAAATGTTGAAGGACTTGACATACCTGCATCGAGATTTTCCCAAAATTAAAATAGCTTATTCCTGCACTGATTAGCATGGGGCAAATTTGATCTCAGTAAAATAAATGACAACAGGATGACAGTCAACAAAAACCTTCAATACAACAGCGCGTTATTCAATGGTGCTGTGATTAAGCATCAGAAACTGACACCTTTTAAAGGTATCTATTCCAACCAGATGGAATACAATTCTCCTCCAAAGGATTTGAGGTTTTTGTGCACTCCATCCACAATACCACTGAGCAGACATTTACAACAGGCCAATGCCACGCTGACCAGCCTCAGACACGTATTTATGTCCCTGCCACATCTGGCCAAACCCAGCCTGACAACCAGAAGCCGTCTAAACCAAAAGCTTTGCCCCTCATTCTTCCAAGGAAAAGCTGGAAATTTGAGAGTTACTTTAAAATGGAAAAAGGCCAGACATTTTTCACTGACATTATGAAGGGGTGTACCGACTTGTTTCATGTAGTGCTCGAGCATCAAGATCTGTCGCCTGAAGAGGAGCACACGTATAGACTTGATGGGATAACTTTAACCATGCAAGGAAATCAAGTCTTTTTGAACAACATCCACACAGCCATCCAGGAATGTCTCAAGGAAAAAGACTTGTTCTCTTGACGGTCCTTTTAACCTGCAGAAGTTTTTTTATTGACTAAAATGATCAACAAGATCTATCAATTAATTTTAGTTTATAGGCTACGGCAAATTCAAGTTGCCTCTTCAGTGTAGATGTATTTTTGAATTGAACAGTCGCTTAGAGATTTTGAAATTGATGTTTAGGAGTCTGTTGTTGTCTTTCAAAAACTTTGTCAAAGAAAAAAATGAAAACAGCAAACAACAAAGACAACATACAGTGAGACAAAAAACAAAGCACACACACACATAAAAAAAAGAAAATAGAAAAAGGTTTAAAAATAAAAAGTAAAAAAAAATAAGATGAAAAAATAAACAAAAAACAAAGACAATAAGTTAAAAAAATACAAAATAAATAAAAACATTAAAAAAAACAACAAAAAAAAAAACATGTATTAAAAAAAAACAAAACCTCTCCGTGAACCGTCACATTGTCGTGGTGGAGAGGCTGGAGTGCTCATGTGATCCTCGGAGCTGAGCTGTCTGGGGCTAATGCCCCCTGTTCGTGTCTCCCATGGCAGACAGGTCCTAGGTGATGAGTAAGACTAAGAGCGGCTCAGAACACCAAAAAAAAAAAAAAAACACAAAACAAACTAGACTGAAAAAAGAGACCAAAACAGAACCATAAAAAAGATCAGTAACAAAACTAAAACTTTGAACAGAAAAGAAATTAACATTAAACCGTCCAACCATCCTTTTGTCCAGATCAAGGTTGTGGGACAGCAGTCTAACAAATGCCCAGACTTCCCTCTCCAATTTGCCATCTTTAGTTCCTCTGGGGGGACCCCAAGGGGTTCAAACGTCAGTCTAGACAAGCAGTGTCTCTAAAATCATATCACACATCTGGTTGGCACAGACGATTGCATCACAGCTGTTTGGCCTCGGATTATTGCATCACATCTGTTTGGCCTCAGATGATTGCATCACATCTGTTTGGCCTCAGATGATTGCATCACAGCTGTTTAGCCTCAGATGATTGCATCACATCTGTTTGGCCTCAGATGATTGCATCACATCTGTTTGGCACAGATGATTGCATCACATCTGTTTGAATTCAGATGATTGCATCACATCTGTTTGGCCTCAGATGATTGCATCACATCTGTTTGAATTCAGATGATTGCATCACAGCTGTTTGGCCTCAGATGATTGCATCACAGCTGTTTGGCCTCAGATGATTGCATCACATCTGTTTAGCCTCAGATGATTGCATCACATCTGTTTGAATTTAGATGATTGCATCACATCTGTTTGAATTCAGATGATTGCATCACAGCTGTTTGGCCTCAGATGATTGCATCACATCTGTTTGGCCTCAGATGATTGCATCACATCTGTTTGAATTTAGATGATTGCATCACATCTGTTTGAATTCAGATGATTGCATCACAGCTGTTTGGCCTCAGATGATTGCATCACAGCTGTTTGGCCTCAGATGATTGCATCACATCTGTTTGAATTTAGATGATTGCATCACATCTGTTTGGCCTCAGATGATTGCATCACATCTGGTTGGCACAGAGGATTGTATCACATCTGTTTGGCCTCAGATGATTGCATCACATCTGTTTGGCCTCGGATGATTGCATCACATCTGTTTGGCCTCAGATGATTGCATCACATCTGTTTGAATTCAGATGATTGCATCACATCTGGTTGGCACAGAGGATTGCATCACAACTGTTTGGCCTCAGATGATTGCATTACATCTGTTTTGCCTGAGATGATTGCATCACATCTGTTTGGCCTCAGATGATTGCATCACATCTGTTTGAATTCAGATGATTGCATCACAACTGTTTGGCCTCAGATGATTGCATCACATCTGTTTGGCCTCAGATGATTGCATCACATCTGTTTGGCCTCAGATGATTGCATCACATCTGTTTGGCCTCAGATGATTGCATCACATCTGTTTGGCCTCGGATGATTGCATCACATCTGTTTGGCCTCGGATGATTGCATCACATCTGTTTGGCCTCAGATGATTGCATCACAGCTGTTTGGCCTCAGATGATTGCATCACATCTGTTTAGCCTCAGATGATTGCATCACATTTAGTTGGCACAGAGGATTGCATCACATCTGTTTGGCCTCAGATGATTGCATCACATCTGGTTGGCACAGATGATTGCATCATTGCTGTTTCGCCTCAGATGATTGCATCACATCTGTTTGAATTCAGATGATTGCATCACATCAGTTTTGCCTCAGATGATTGCATCACATCTGTTTGAATTCAGATGATTGCATCACATCTGTTTGGCCTCAGATGATTGCATCACATCTGTTTGAATTCAGATGATTGCATCACATCTGGTTGGCACAGAGGATTGTATCACAGCTGTTTGGCCTCAGATGATTGCATCACATCTGGTTGGCACAGAGGATTGTATCACAGCTGTTTGGCCCCAGATGATTGCATCACATCTGGTTGGCACAGATGCTTGCATCACAGCTGTTTGGCTTCAGATGATTGCATTACATCTGTTTGGCCTCAGATGATTGCGTCACATCTGTTTGGCCTCAGATGATTGCATCACATCTGGTTGGCACAGAGGATTGCATCACAACTTTTTGGCCTCAGTTGATTGCATTACATCTGTTTTGCCTGAGATGATTGCATCACATCTGTTATGCCTCAGATGATTGCATCACATCTGGTTGGCACAGAGGATTGCATCACATCTGTTTGGCCTCGGATGATTGCATCACATCTGTTTGGCCTCAGATGATTACATCACATCTGGTTGGCACAGATGATTGCATCACATTTAGTTGGCACAGAGGATTGCATCACATCTGTTTGGCACAGATGATTGCATCACATCTGTTTGGCCTCAGATGATTGCATCACATCTGTTTGGCCTCAGATGATTGCATCACATCTGTTTGAATTCAGATGATGGCATCACATCTGTTTGGCCTCAGATGATTGCATCACATCTGTTTGAATTCAGATGATTGCATCACATCTGTTTGGCCTCAGATGATTGCATCACATCTGTTTGGCACAGATGATTGCATCACAACTGTTTGGCCTCAGTTGATTGCATCACATCTGTTTGAATTCAGATGATGGCATCACATCTGTTTGGCCTCAGATGATTGCATCACATCTGGTTGGCACAGAGGATTGCATCACATCTGTTTGGCCCCAGATGATTGCATCACATCTGTTTGGCCTCAGTTGATTGCATCACAACTGTATGGCCTCAGATGATGGCATCACAGGAAGATTTATCCAGGGGCCACTGCCCAGTGGTACATGCTCAGAACGTCTCTTTTTTAAGGAGGCGTCCAGGATGCTTCTGGCACTAACACACTATCTGACTGTGACACAGACAGCCTTTGTCCTGTAAGGTGATATCTGAGAGGATGTTGGCGACTTATCCTCGCTCGTCATACTCCATTGTGTGTGTATGTTTGTGTGCCTGCAGATCTGTGTGTATGTGTGTGCACACCAGGCCTGGAGTTGTTGATAAGGGTTTAGGACTTAGTCCTCAGTCCCAGAGACGCACTCTGAGAATTAATGAGCCCACAGCTCAGAGGACCTCCTCTGCCATAAAGGTCTTTATCATCCTTAGAGGCTCTGGGTGTCAAATCAGACTGGCAGTCTGTCTGTTTTTGTTGCTTTGTTTTACCATAAAAATATTAATTATCATATCTTTTTATGAACACATGAGTACTGCTTAGCTACCTAGCTTGAAGGTGAGGTATGGGTTGAGATTCAGCATGCAGCGGCTTTATCTGAGGAGATGCATACTTCACACAGGCAGCCGAAGCTCAGTTTTTGCATACGATATCAGAGTTTGTTACACAGGTAAAAATGAGGATTTTAAAAGTCTACTAACTGATATATTGTTTATATAAATGTCTTTGTTTGAAAAACCTTTAGATACATTTTGATGTACAACCTATTTTTGACTTGATTAATTAATTAAATGATTAGATGAGTTTCAGTCTGACCATGTCTGGAAGTTTTAATATGAAGTGGTATATTGAGTTTCTTTGAATGGCTTGGGTGCTATTTCTCTTTATAGAACAAAACTTTGGAATTGTTTGCTGTCTTCCTGTGTTTTGCCACACTTTCAATCAGCAATTCATGTACAACAATATATGTGAACATTAAAATACAATTACATTTAGTTTAAAAAAATAGTTTGTAGATTACTGCATTTCCTCAACATTTAGAATTAGGATCACATAATAACAAACTCACTTTGACACCTGGGGACAATTTAGAATCTTTAATGAACCCACAAAGCATGGTTTACACTGTGAGAAGAAGCTGGAGAAGACCAACACAGGCACGGGGATTGCATGCCAACTCCACAAAAAAGCACCCAGTTGGAAAGAAAAGAATATAGAAATGGAAGCTGTGATGACTTGTGTTAGAACGACAGATGGTGGTTGATTTTGCAAAAAAAAAGGTGGAAATGGCTATTGTAAGTACATTCTTTGAGAAGAGGCAGGAACATAGGGTGACCTATAAGAATAGAGGTAGAAGCACACGGATAAGCGAAATCTTGTGTAGACGTAATCAAAAGGAGTTCACTGACTGCACAGTAGTGGTTGGTGAGAGTGTTTCCAGGAAGCATAGAAGTGTAGGATGACTGGTGATGAAGAAGATGAAGAAAGAAAGGTCTAAGGCAGAGAAGAGGACAAACTGGTGGAAGCTGAAAAAATAATTTTGCATGACTAGTTAAGAAGCAGTTGGTGGTCAGAAAGTACTCTCAGATGACTGCATAACTACAGCTGATGTTATCAGGGAGACGGGGAGGAGTGTACTTGGTGTGTTATCAGGAAAAAAAGTTGATAAGGAAACTTGGTGATGAAATGAAGAGGTGCAGGAGTGTATATGGAGTAAGAGGCCAGCTAAGTGGGACACTGAGAGGACTGAGGAGAGCAGACAGGAGTACAGGGAAACACAGCGTAAGGTGAAAGTAGAGGGTCAAAGGCCAAACAAGGGTCTTATGATGGCTAGAATGCTAAGTTGGGTAGTGAAGAGGGACAGACTGACATACAGATCAGCAAGGTAGAGAGACGAGATGAGAAGGACATACAGCAGGTTAGCGTTATTAAGGATAAGGATGGTAATGATAGGTGTCAGAAGTATAATGGACATATGGAAAGAATACTTTGAAGTGTTGATGAATGAAGAAAATGAGAGAGAAGAAAGAATAGAAGAAGTGAATGTTGTGGAGCAGGAAGTAACAAAGATTAATGAAAGGGAAGTGAGAGGATGAAGGGCGGAAAGGCACTTAGTCCTGATGATACACCTGTGGAAGTATGGAAGTGTGTAGGACAGATGGCAGTGGAGTTTTTGACTGGGTTGTTCAACAGGATCTTAGATGGTGAGAAGATGCCTGAGGAATGGAGAAGTGTGATGTTCCATTTTTAAGAATAATGGAGATGTGCAGAGTTATGGCAACTACAGAGGAAGAAAGCTGATGAGTCATACAATGAAGAGTAGTTGAAGCTAGACTAAGAGCAGAAGTGAACATTTGTGAGCATCGGTATGGTTTCATATCAAGAAAGAGCTCTACAGATGTAACATTTGCTTTGAGGATGTTGATAGAGAAGGTCAGAGAGATTCACTGTCTTCGTAGAACTGGAGAAAGTTTGACAGAGGAACTGTGGTTTTGTGTGAGGAAGTCTGGAGTGAAAGAAGTATGTTAAAGCAGGACATGTATGAGGACTGGAAGACGGGGGTGAGGTTTGCTGTAGGGGTGACAGAGGAGTTCAAGGTGGAGGTGGGATTACATCAGGGATCAGCTCTGAACCTCTTCCTGTTTGCAATGGTGATGGACAGACTGACAGATGAGGTTAGACAGGAATCACCACAGACTATGAAGTTTATTGACAATATTGTGGTTTGTAGTGAGAGCAGAGAACAGGTGGAGGAGAAACTAGAGGTGGAGGTTTGCCCTGGAAAGTAGAGGAAGATGGAGTACATGTGTGTAAATAAGAGGGACAAAAGTGGGAGTGAGGCTACAGAAAGAAGAGATAAAGAAAGTGGAGGACTTGAAGTATCTCGGGTCAACAGTCCACAGTAATGGATAGTGGAAAAGAGGTGAAGAAGAGAGTGCAGGCAGGTTGGAATGAGTGGAGAAAAATGTCAGGTGTGATAGAAGAGTTTCAGCTCAAATGAAAGAAAAGGTGAACAAACTGTGGTGAAAGCAGCCATGTTGTTCAGTCTAGAGACAGTCACACTGAGGAAAAGACAAGGAAGCAGAACTGGAGGCAGCAGAGATGAAGATGTAAGGCAAGAGGTCTAGAGGAAGACCAAAAAAGGAGGTTTATGGATGAAGTGAAAGAAGACATGAAGGTAGCTGGTGTTAGAGGAGAGGATGCAGAAGACAGGGTTAGATGGAGGAAGCGGATTCGCTGTGGCGACCCCTGAAGGGAAAAGCTGAAAGGAAAGAAGTTCTACAAGTCTTTACGTTTATTTTAATGCAAAGCTTTTTTCTTTATGTGAATTGAAAATTATCAATATGTATATATTGCATTTTTCAGTGTTTGTGTGTGGTTATTCTGATAAATAAATATTTAATTTTCTACACCAATCCTTTCTCTCGCTGTGACATTTAAAAAGCACATCATTGGTCGTCTTATACCAGGATACCAACATTGTCATCGCCATTAAATTTTTGCACTTAAGTTATTTATTATGTTTGCAAGAGTTTAATAACCGCTTTATCCCTTTCGGGGTCACGGGGCTGCCGGAGCCTAACCCGGCTACTCATGGGCGAAGGCAGGGGTTGCCCCTGGACTGGTCGCCAGTCTGTCGCAGGGGCCACAGTCACACACTCATGCACACTCACATCCACACCTAGGGACAGTTTAGAGTGACCAATTAACCTATGAAGAATGATTTTGGACGGTGGGAGGAAGCCGGATGTAAGATGGAAAATATTACAACACAAAATATGTAAAAGCAAATGACACAGAAAAAAGTAAACACTTACTAGCACAAAACTCACTTTCCATTGTGGTAAGAGGGAATCAGATGAATAATGTGATTGACTCTTCTCTCCAAACAGTCCAGCGTCATCCAACTCATTCTTCCAACGTTCCAAATTGATCTCAGCAAGAGGCCTGAATTGGCCAGTAACCCTCACACTCACTTTGTTAGATCAGATGGAGTTGATGGCCATACATTCAACAGGGAATGTGCAATTACTGATTGGCAGTGGATTATAAATGATAAATTCTTCCTGCATTTATTGTGTTCAGCTGCACTCAAAACTAAACAGTTAATGAGGAAGTATCTTTTTTTTTTTATCATACTCTGCTTCACTTTGGCATGTCTGTCAGTGACCCTGCTTAGCTCGTGTGCCTCCTATGAATATCTATTAGTTATCTTTTTGTGTATTACTCTTCATTCAAATGTTCTGATAGCCTCTCTTGTTCACCTGTTGGATGAACTATTTGAACTGACGTGTGTGCGTGTGAACATTTGAGTTTCTGCATCACAATCATGGTGTTCCCTGCAGGGGAGATATAATAGAAGAACCTTTTTCCTGTCTTTCATTTGTGTACTGTCATTCATTTGTATGTCTCTGTGTGTGTAAACGTGCGTTAAAGGCGAAGCCAAGCAATTCACATATCAATTATCCTCTACCTACCTTCTAAACAGTCGAAGTGTGTTGCTTTGAGTGTGTATGTTGGACTTCAGGCAGAGGAAAATCAATGGCATTAATTTGCAGAAGCAGTGGTGTGAGCTGAAGCAATCTGCCACACACAGAGAGGCACGATTTGCTCTGATTTACCACACACACAAAGAGCAACCTCTTCTGCAATTCCACCTTCACAAACTGGATCTCACTTCTCCTCTTCTCTGCTTTCCATTTGGTGACAATATCAGTTTGCATTCCATGAAGTTTAGTAGAGTCACACTTCAGCCGTTGCCTCTCTTTACAGAGGTGCAAGTAAATAAAGGTAAGCAGCTAGGAGGACAGGACTGAAATGAAGGGCAGATTTGAATGCTTAATGTTAACACACTGCTGCTGCCTAAGCAAACAAGGGAGGGAAACTAATGAATGAATGACTGAATAAATAAAACAAAAAAAGAAATAAAGAAAAAGAAAATTTAAGAATTAAGAGAAACTGGAAAGCCGGGGGAGGAGGGTATGTAACAAGCAAATAAAAATTCACGACAGTGGTAGAAGTGTAATTAGCAGACTTTGCATAGAGCAGAGGTAAGAGGGTGAAAAAATACAGAGTTGTGATGATGATGGAAAGCAGCTGGTGAGGAAGTGAGTCAGAGGGCAAGGCCTGATGGGAGTTGTAGTGAGACAGCAGCTGGGATCAGTACTCCGGTAAGAGCTCCCTCTGATGGTTGAGGTGGAGCTGAACCATTGATTCCTGACACATATGACATAGTTTTTTTCCCCCCAGATTTGAACACCTATCTGAAACACCTGGAGGAGGTGTTTTAAAGACTGCACCACTGTCCTGAAACTACAACTACACAAGTGCAGCCTGTTCCAATGCTAGGTGACCTATCTGGGCCATGTTTGTGGGGTTATGGACCCAGGACATTAATTGTTGTTGTGTTTGTCACTTCCTGTTTTATTTTGTTGTATTTCCTGTGCTCACCGTTTCTTCTCAGGTCACTTGACACTTCCCTCCTTGTGTGTTCCCTCCCTCCTGGCACACCTGAGTGTTGTTAACTAATCCTCTCTCCCTGTTATATACCCTCGTCTCCCTTGCACGGGTTGTCGGGTGGTTTTGGTTACTTCTTGGACTGATTCCTTCTCTTTCGAGAAATTAAATGAATTACTTTTTCCATTTTCGAGTGCCGTCTGCGTTTGTGTCCACACGCCAACCCTGACATTACCACCCGACCAGTAACATGGACATAGCAGACGTGGAGATGTTACGGGCATTACTCCGCCAGCAAGAGGAGCAGATGTCCTGCCTTCGTCAAGTCTTTCTAGAGATGTCAAATCGTCACGAGCATCAACTTGCCGCGTTGGGTGAGCGGTTTGAGCAGTTGGCGGAGCGGATCCAACATCCACTGTCCGTCCCTTCTCCGCACCCATCGCCTCCCACGCCAGTCCAGGATGGGATTCCTGTCGCCCCTGCTGCACAGCTGGCCCGCCCGGAGAGGTTTTCCGGGGACTCCGGGGACTGCATTCATCACCCAGTGTGAGCTGCACTTCCAGCTACATGCCTCTCACTACCCCACGGAGCAAGCCATGATCGCCTTTATGATCTCCCACCTCACCGGCAGAGCTGCAGCCTGGGCTACCGCTGAGTGGCAACGTGGAGCCCCGACCTGCGCATCTCTCTCGGCCTTCCTGGAGGCGTTCAAGCAGGTGTTTCACCATACAAAGCCAGGCAGAGAGGCGGCTCGGGCACTTATGAGATTAAGACAGCGGGACCGACGGGTAGCTGATTACGCCATCGAGTTCCGGACCCTGGCTTCTACGAGTGGTTGGGACACTACTGCGCTCACGGACGCTTTCGTGGAGGGACTTTCCGAGGAATTAAAGGACAGACTCATTCCACTAGAGCTGCCATCTTCCTTGGAACCCCTCATCGCCCTGGTCATCAGAATTGACAATAGCCTGCAGGACCACAAGCAGGAGCATGGCAGGGTGGCACCCCGCCCCTGACGCAGTCCTGTTGAGCACAGGATCATGGACTCACCTGACTTTGCTGCTTTTTCCGCACAACCCCCGTCTTTAGTCTCAGAGGAACCTATGCACCTCGGCCGGGGCAGACTGACAGTTTCCGAGCGACGGCGGCGGATGGCGGCAGGTGAGTGCCTTTACTGTGGCGGCCGGGGTCATTTCTGCAGGGATTGCCCCAACTCATCAATAAGAGTGGGCGCGCTTAAGAGCCGTGGTCCGGCTCCCACTATCCCGAGACCTGCTTCCTGTGTTTTGGATGTTCGGGTTATGTTCCAGAAAGGGGGAGTTTCTGTCAGAGCATTGGTGGATTCAGGAGCAGAGCAGAACCTCATGGACGCCGAGCTAGCCAAACAGGTGGGTCTTAAGTCTGAGTTTTTGCCCTGTCCTTTACGAGTGGTCTCCCTCAACGGCCAAGAATTAGCCACCGTCTCACGAGTCACTGAGCCGGTTCATCTGATTGTGTCAGACAATCACCACGAGCACACCCGTTTTTTCCTTTTTTCCTCCCCACAGAACCCACTGGTATTAGGTTGCCCTTGGCTAATGGCTCACAACCCAGTCATCGACTGGCCCTCCAGCCGTGTCTCCGGCTGGAGTGAGAAATGTCACACCACCTTTTTGCGTTCAGCTCGGCCTCCTGGGGGAAATCCCGCCGTCCCAGTAGGGCGGCCGCCCTCACCTGACCCATTCAGGGTTCCGCCTGAATGTCATGACCTGACTGAGGTGTTTTCAGAGTCACGAGCCCTGTTGTGTTCAGGGGTTGCCCAAAATAGGTTGGCAGATCGTCGGCGCACGCCAGCACCATCCTACCTACCTGGTTGGTTCGTCATGTTGTCCACCTCGCACCTCAGACTCCGGACAGAGTCGAAGAAGCGTCCCCCCAAGTTCATCGGACCTTTCGAGATCCTCAAGGTCATCAATCCGGTGGCGGTCAGGCTGCGCTTGCCCAGGTCCTTGCGCATCCACCCGGTTTTCCACGTCTCTCAGCTGAAGCCGCATGTCACGAGTCCCCTGCAGCGGCCATCCTCTCCGCCACCCCCTCCCCGCATCATTGATGGCCAACCGGCCTACACTGTCCGTCTGGACGTTCAGCGACGGGGTCGTGGCCTCCAGTATCTGTTGGACTGGCAGGGGTACGGGCCTGAGGAGAGGTCCTGGGAGCCTGCTTCACGCATTCTGGACCCTGAACTCATCAGGGACTTCAATCGGCGGCACCGGGACAAGCTTCCCCCTGCGCCAGGCGGCGCACCTTGAGGGGGGGGTACTGTGGGGTTATGGACCCAGGACATTAATTGTTGTTGTGTTTGTCACTTCCTGTTTTATTTTGTTGTATTTCCTGTGCTCACCGTTTCTTCTCAGGTCACTTGACACTTCCCTCCTTGTGTGTTCCCTCCCTCCTGGCACACCTGTGTGTTGTTAACTAATCCTCTCTCCCTGTTATATACCCTCGTCTCCCTTGCACGGGTTGTCGGGTGGTTTTGGTTACTTCTTGGACTGATTCCTTCTCTTTCGAGAAATTAAATGAATTACTTTTTCCATTTTCGAGTGCCGTCTGCGTTTGTGTCCACACGCCAACCCTGACAATGTTATTAAGAGAGTAGCGATAGACCCATCAAAGAGTACCACAGTGAAGGACTGGACAGTGCTCCAGAACAAGTCAGAGTACTCCTGGGTTTTGCTGGCTTGTATTGTTATTTATCCCTGGATTCTCAAAGGTAGCTGCACACCTACATGAATTGATTTGAAGGATTCCTCATAAAAAGAAAAACTCTAGTTTACTCGTCAACTGGATGCCAGCAAGCTTTTGACCCTCAAAGAAGTGTTGATCAGTGCGGTTTTGTTGGCTTACACAAACTTTTCACAGCCATTCAGGTTGTATGCTGATGCCAGCTTTGGGGGCCTGAGGGCTATACTCGACCAGGTACGAGGTGGCAAGGAGAGTTATTGCCTATGCCAGAAGTCTTTACCTGGCTTAACGCAATGATCAGAACTCTAGCTTATTTAAGCTGGAGTTGCTGGCTTTAAAATGGGCAATTACTGGGAAAATTAAGAACTATTTGTATGGTACTTTACAGTATTCACAAAGGACAACCCTTTGGTACACTTTGAAACTGCCAGATTAGGAACAGTAGAGCAGAGATGGGTCATCCAATTTACAAACTTCAGGTACACCATCTAACTGTATTGTCCTCTCACTAAAAAAACAGACATGCTGATGCCTTTTCGAGACTCTTAGAGAGCTCTAAGACCCTGCCTGTGTTGGTTGTGGGGGAATTGCCTAATCCTGAATCACACTGGTTAGAGCACTAGTCCCAAGACACAGATCTTTTGAGGCCAAAGTAAACCTGGTGTTCACATAGGGGCTTTGTGTTATCGTAAGGGGTTATTGCAGGAGTGGAAAAGGATTAACTTCAAACATGGTATCTTGGAAAGACAAGGGGGTGCAATGGGCTCCAACCAATTTTCAAAGAATGGATGGAGACCTGTCCCCATTGCATTTGCAAGGAAGCAGGGCCAACCAGAAGGGTGCAGCAACACATCCTACACAGTACAGCCTACGTATTTGAGGTGGTATGGGTGGATTTTCTCTCCCTTGGGTGTCCAGACTGATCTTTTCACTTCAAATGCAATTGCAGAGCCTGCCCAGGATCTGACAGGGAGACTACAGTTCTATTTTTCCATGACCATCTCATCCATTGGGTGCCCATAACAAATCCTGACAGATTGCGGTGCTGCCCTTGAGTCCACGTGATGACTCAACTTTACCAGTTCAATGCATGTAAGAAGAGGTGAACTACTGCATATTTTCAAGATAATGGTGCCTGTGAAATAATTAATCAGACTGATAGGACTCTCCAACAAGAGTACAGCAGCCAAACTGGCTTACCAGGTTGCCTGCTTTGGTCCA